>JBCEWC010002530.1:0-33974 GCA_038996855.1 Solanum aculeatissimum
AAGTAGGGGTTGATTTTATCTCAACGAAACACCCTTTTGAAAGTGCGTACATGATTTAATAGTAAGGGTGTTACAAGTATGATAGTAATTTGGTAAAATGTGATATAGGTTATATTGCAATTGGAGTAATTTGTAAATTTGTTGGCAAATTGAGATGTATCCATGATATTTGAGGCTCTTTTGGATGTTGTTGTGATAATATGAAACTTGTGATATCATTTGGTAACTTTGTAGCAATTGATGATATTTGAGATACTTTCTGGGACTCGTGTGCATATTTTGGAACTTACGAAGTCCGATATCATCGGTGTATTTGACTATTGGTGAGAGTGTGGTGATTTGGGATATGTTGATGCCTTATGGTACCAATTGTGACCCTTGGCGTTTCCTTCGTGATTTTATGGTCATTATTTATTGGTTATCTTATTATATTATTGTTTTATATATTGATTTGTAGCATTGGCATATATTCACTTCATGTTGCATTTGTACCACCCCTTGGCCACGCGGAGGTGGCAAGGTTGAGATATTGTACCACCTTTTCTAAAATTCTTTGACCATGCGGAGATGGCAATGGTGAGATTGTACAATTTGTTTAAACCCCTTGACCACGAGAAGGTGGCAAAGTTGAGATATTATAACACCCCTTGACCACAAGCAAGTGGCAAGGTTGAGAGATTTATGTATTCTACGAGGCCCCATGAGTTCTACCTAGTAGCCTTAGCTCTGTAGATGTGTACAACAATTGTGCGACAGTCGTGATTCCACCCCATGCATTGCATTCATTCATATCATATATTGTTTACTAACTTCTTCATTGCAGGTCATAAGATTCTTAGTTATTACATGCTTATCCGATTTCTCTTGCCTAGTCGGTTGAACCTACTGGGTACATTTTGGTGTACTCACTCTTACTATGTTTCCTCCCTACAGATCGAGCACATGAACTTTCCCGTGGTAGTTGATTTATTTAAGTGAAATTTTCTCATACTTTCTAGATCACAACGGGGAGGCTCAGACTTTGAGTCGTCATTGTACTGTTTAGAGTTATTGTTGGCTTTCATATCAGATTTTGTATTTTCTTTTATCAGACAGTTGGTATCTATTTTTTTATATTATGTAGAAGTTCTTGTACTCATGACTCCAGGTTTTGAGATTTCAAATCTAAATATTGTGGTTGTTTTGTTTTACTATTTTTTCCTTTAGTTGCGATTCGATTTTGGGCCGTGACAAAATTACAATCACAATTGTTTCATCTTAATAGCATAAATTGAGTTAGTTATTTGCTAAGCAATCTTGTCGCTATGGGTTCGATATCCGACTTCTAAAAAGAGCCACTAAATTACTTGTACTATCACTTACACTTGCGTGTGTGTTTAGACGCAACGATATGCTAAATTGAAAATTTATTTTTAATATAGTAGGCAAGTAAAAATGAATGAAGGGAGCAACATTTATTATTACTAATAAAATAATAAGTAAAGTTTATATTTTATCATGATATTCATATTAATTGATGTATAGTAACTTTCATAAATAACTATAATTTGAGATATAATTATGAGTAATAGTGACAGTTTATTTAATTACTATTCATAACAATAATTTTAGAAAGGAGAGAGGCGAGTGGGATTACGAGAGATAGTTTAGAGAGTTGAGTAGGTTGTATCTCAGATACAACATGTATCTCAATTAAAATTGAGATATACATATCACATATACATATACATATACATAATCTCCTCTTTCTATCTCAACTCTTTCCTGCCTCTTGCCACTTGTCTCTATCTTCCAATACACAAATACACATTGTATCATACATAGATGCAGACTATGTAACATTTTTTTTATGATATTGAGAGATTACAAAAATATTGATACAATATTTGAATATTATGATAGCCCTAAAATAAATATAGAAATACAATTTTTTAATAATAGTTGTATTGGTTTTTTTTGGATACACAATTATAGTTTGATAATAGTAGTATCAATTTTTTTTTCTGATTTACAAATGTAGTTGTAGACATCAAAATTTTGTAGGACTCTATAAGATCAGCTCTATTTTAGTCAGAGTTTCTTGGAGACTACTCTATCCTAAATCCTAATTCATGCCTATATAAAAGGTATTATATTTTCTTGAAAAGGTATTTCAAATATCCCATAGAGAGATCAAAATATGTTTTAAGGAGGTCAAAATCATCTTGCATTCAAGAAATACGCCACTAACGACCCTCGAATCATGGAGAAATTCAAGGAGGAAGAATCAAGGGATCAATAGATTTGTACCTACATTATTTATGAATAAAATTATGTTTCTTTATATTTTATTTCTGATTGCAATTTATTTTCTTCCACACTAAAATTTGTTGCAAACAAACTGACATGCTCAGTGGGACCAAATTTGATCTTCATCTTTTTTCTCATAAATCAAATCTGCAAATTTGAAGCTACAAAACTGCGAGTACTCCAAGCCTCGTCTTTAGGTTTCATCAAGTCTACACTCCGACAAGCTTTGAAGTAGGGGCATTTGTAGACATCAAAATTTTGTAGGACTCTACAAGATGAGTCCTATTTTAGTTAGGATTTCTTGGAGACTATTCTACCCTAAATCCTAAATTCGTGTCTATATAAAGGGTATTGTATTTCCTTGAAAAGGTATCTCAAATATCCCATAGAGAGATCAAAATATGGCTTAAGGAAGTCAAAATCATCCTGTGTTCAAGAAATATGTCACTAACGATCCTTGAATCATGGAGAAATTCAAGGAGAGAAGAATCAAGGGATCAACAGATTTGTACCCACTTTGTTTATGAATAAAATTATGTTCCTTTATATTTTTTTTGTGATTGCAATTTATTTTCTTTCACACTAAAATTTGTTGCAAACAGTAGTATATTTTGCTCATACAGAGACACAATTAACTATATTAATATGTATTAATCACAAAAATATAATAAGATAAAAGGTGTATCAAATTTTTTGATACAAAATATAATTTTTTAGATACATAGATATAATTAATTGTAACAATCTAAGAAAAAAAGGATTCAAAAGTCAAAAGACGTTGATATTATAAAATATTTGTTTCTAGTCTAGCGATGCAAATATTAGAAAATAAATCAAAACCCGAGAATAATTTTTTTTGATTTTTTATGTTAATTCAATAAAACAAAATACAATCAATAGCCATCCAGAAGATATCAAAGACCTACCACATATATAAATAAAAGTAATTGGAATGAAACATTAATGAGGTTTCATATTAATATAAGTAATACCTAGAGAAGAAGAAAATGTCGTTCGATGAATTGCAGAGAGTGAGGAAGACAAAGAAAGGGCGAGAAGGAAATATGAGAGGAGAGAGGAAAGCGAGAGAGGGAGAGGGAAAAGGAGAGAGGGAGAAGAATGACGAGCCAGAGGATAAGAGAGGAGTGAACTTCTATAAATCTGAAGTATACTTATGTTAGAATTTTTTTTGAAAGTAACACTAGGTTATTTAATATAGTATCTATGCTTACTTAGTTATAGTAATTTGTACAATAGGAACATACTCAATGAAATTTCACAAAATGAGGTTAGGGGGGAGTAGAGTGTATGCAAACCTTACCACTACTTCATGGAGATAAAAAGACTGTTGTTGAAAGATTTTTGCCTCAAATGTATCCACCCCAAATAAAAGAAAATAATAGATATAGAATAACAGTTAAAATGGAGGGCAATATCAATTCTACAAGGAAAAAAATTATATAAGTAGTAGAACAATCGAAGAGTGGTAACAACACAATCATAATAGTTCGACTAATTCTATGAAAAAAACCTAAAAATGACCACAAGTTAAGACATCATTCTACCCCCTGCTAACCTTCTACCCTATTATGTGACCTTCAGTCATTTCTATTTAATGTCATGTCCTCGATGATATGAAGTTGCATTATATCCTGTCTAATTACTTCTCCATAATACTTTTTCGGTCTATCCCTATCCTTCTGTGTAACACTTAAATGCAACCTCTTGCACCTTGTAGCTAGGACGTCGATACAATTCCTCCGTACATGCCTAACCTATCTCAGTCTTACTTCTCTCATCTTGTCTACCACTGAGGCCACTCCCACTTTCTCCCAAATAATGTCATTCCTAATCTTGACACTCCTAGTATGTCTACACATCAATCTCAATATTCTTATCTTCGCAACATGCGTCTTCTGAACATGTGAATTTTTGGCTGGCCAACACTTTACTACATGTAACAAAGACGATCTAACCACGATTTTGTAGGACTTACTTTTAAGTTTGGGTGACATCTTCTTGTCACACAATACTCCAGAAGCAAGCCTCCGTTTCATCCATGTTGCCCTAATGTGATGCTTGACATCATCGTTAATGTCTCTACTACTCTAGATGACAGACTCGAGATATTTAAAGATTTCTCTCTTGGGAATAGGTTTATTGACAAGCCTCACTTCCATGTTCGAATCATCCATCATAATACTAAATTCACACTCCAAGTTTTCTCTTTTGGTCCTGCTCAACTTGAACCCTTTAGATTCTAGAGTTTGTCTTTAAACCTCCAACCTATCATTAACTCTATCCCGCATCTCATCAATCAGTATTATGTCATCCGCAAATAGCATACACCATGGAGTCTTCTCTTGAATAGACCATGTCAACTCATCCATCATCAAGAAGAAAAGAAAAGCTCAACACAGATCCTTGATATAGTCCCATCTCAAAAGAAAAATGCTTCGAGTCTCCTCCTACTGTTTTAACTTGAGTCTTGGCTTCAACATACATATCCTTAATCGCCCTAATATATACCATCGGGACACCTTTAGCCTCCAAACACCTCTAGAGGACATCTCTCAACACTTTGTCATAGGTCTTCTTAAGATCAATGAACACTATTTGTATGTCCTTTCTTTTCATTTATATTTCTTCACGATTTTCTGCACAATATGGATTACTTCAGTAGTCTATCGCTCTGGTATAGATCCGAACTGATTTTTTGAAATGGACACTCCTTTTCTTGCCCTTATCTCACCGCTCTTTACCTAATCTTCATAGTATGATTTAGCAATTTGATACCCCTGTAATTGTTATAGTTTTGGATATCACTCTTGTTTTTGTAGACTGGAACCATTGTATTCCGCCTCCATTCTTGGGCATGTTAGTTGTCTTCAAAATAATATTAAACAACCTAGTCACCCACTCATATATGCCTTGTCAGTACTCTTTCAAATTTTTATTAGAATCGCAGTAGGTCCGATCGCTCTTTCCCTACTCATCCTACTGATAGCATGCATGACCTTCTTAACCCTAAAACACCTGAAGTATCCAAAATCGTGAAGACTATAAAAGTGTGCCAAATTGCCCAACAAAATATCTCTGTCTCCATTCTCATTTAAGAATATAAGAAACCTTTGCTTGAGAAATGATTTGATATGAAGAAAATAATCTCTTGAAAATTAAATATCGCAAACAAGTAAAAATGAGAGCGGAGCACCATCTATTTTTATTGATAATATTTTTTCTTTATTCTTGAATTCTCTGGAACATTGTTCATGGAACTAAAGGTGCACCTTTCTTTTTAACCTTTTTTTCTTCCTCTACTCCTCGCGTCTCCTTCTCCCTCCACCATTAACAAACCCAGCACCCTCTTTTATCTTCGAAAACCCTAAAACTTCATCACTCAAAATCTCCCTTAAACCCTTTTTGAAAAAGCCCTAAGCTTTACTCAATTTTTCTAGTATAAATTTTAAAGAAATTCCAAGATACCACAATCAAAGAAACTAGAGTACTTTATTATAGCAAAGCCTCAAACGTTCTGCTTCTGTACCCACTTCTTTGACTTTCAGGATCTTTGTGTATCCATTTTCATTTTTGGGTCTTTGGAAAATTTAGCCCAGAAGAAATGGCTGCAAATCGAAGAAGGGTTGGAGATGATCGGTTTTATAGCCCACCGGCGATGAGGAAGCAGCAAAAAATGAAAGCCAAGTCAAGAATTGAAGCGGAGAGTCGAACCGAGTCTGATGATGGAGCATCGTCAACGGCGTCATTTTCATCGATTCGAATTGAGACATTGACGAATTTCGATCGGTTTTTGGAGCATACGACTCCTAAGGTTCCCGCTCAAGTTCTTCCCAAGGTATGATTTCTTTTGTATGGTAGTTTTTTTTGTACATTGGTATTTGTTAAACACTGCAGTTATTTAAGCAAATGGTGACTTCTCTTATTTGCCAATTACTAACCATCAAATGAATCTGTATGTCTTATCCTATTGCACATTAAGTTATAGATGTTGGGGAAGCAAGAAACTATGCGTTGATGTAAAAGTTGCTGTATTTCAGGTGTTTGTGAATGTTTTCAGAGTTTGTAGTATGACAATATCAAAGGGTTATGCTTAAACTAAATATTGAATATTTTACACTACTTTCTATGGAAAAAGAATATTAATGATGAGAACTGTATTACTTAGCCTGTAAACGGTAATCTGCTTCTCATATACTTGAGGCAAATTTGTAACCCACTGAATCCTGTTACTACTGGCTGGACAATAGTCTTAGAAACCGGAACCCATTGATAGCTAAAAGAAATTTATAGAATTTCACCTAGTTTCATGTGGTTAAGCATATGCCTCCTTCTAGATACTTAGTTGTCTCGTTTGTGTAAACTATATGGATCAGGTGTTTGCATGCAATGGTTTACTACTCTCTTCTCTCATTTCCATGGACTTGGTTGTATAATGTGTTTATGAAAAGCCAGATTTCTGCTAATTTTATGCTCATTTCTTTCTTAAATCACACAAGTAATAATGGCTAAACAATTGTCTCCTTGGCTTGGTTATCGAATAGCTTCATGCCATTAAGATCTAATCTCCTCATTTGTTTAGTGGCTTTTTCATATTGCAACAAAGCAGAAGTTTGTGGAAAATCAGTTTGAATCCTTTGATCTCCTGATATCAAGTTGATCCAGTGCATTTACATATGTGCAGACAATCATGAGAGGGATGAGGAATCTTGACAATGATTCCCATCCTTACTTCATCCTGGGTGACCTTTGGGAGTCTTTTGGGGAATGGAGTGCATATGGAGCAGGAGTTCCTCTGGTTTTAAATCAGAGTGATTGTGTTGTCCAGTATTATGTGCCATATTTGTCTGGGATTCAACTTTATATAGACCCTTCGAGGCCCTCCATCAAGCAAAGGTAAGCTTGTTATGTGCACTTTCTGCCTATTTGCAGATGATAAAAATAGTAATTATTCATGCATATTGGTCTTTGAACGAATTCATGTGCGACTGTTTGGGTGACGAGGAAAGTAGTGTTGAAGAGTTTCCAGAAGATGAATTCTCCATTATGTGATAAATGTTACCACCTGATAAAAAATATATAAGAAATGTTACCAATTCTGGATGATCACATTTATCCTAGTAAATGTTCACTTCCGTTGTGTAGATGGTGATTTTAGTGTAGATTTTGGTTAACTTGGGGTTTGGTTAATGTGTAATTTTTCTTTTCTTTTCTTTTCTAAGCCTGAATGTGATTCATTCTGTAAAAGCCCAAGGTTAATGAGAAGTGGATATCTGTACCTCATGGGCCTGCCAGTGCCACTCAACCAAAGTTGAACTGTGCACTTTCTTCCATGTGTTGTATTGTAGGATATGGGTTTCTATGGTTGGTCATGGAAGGCATATTCTTAATTTTAAATTTTGTTGTTGAAGCGCTTCAGGTTTTTCATAAATGAACTTTAAGCTTATGTATTGCAGAGAGAGTGACCTTAAAAAATTTCGACTGAACATATCTAACAGGGTTATGATGTCTTCTTTTTTTGATATGGCCTTGCACAGGCACAAGATGTGGCATCAAATGTGCATGTATTGTCCTTAGAGTTGAATTCTGTTGTTGATCATTTGATCGGCCTTTACTTATTTGAACTTTTTATTTTAGTTTTTGCTTGAAGATGGAGGTAGCAAAATGTCTCAAGGGTATTAGGGGTCGTTTGGTGTGAGCGATAAAAATAAATAGTCATGGGATAAAAAGATAGTGAAGGGATAAAATTTTGGTATCTTGTTTGGTTGCCAAGTTTGGGATAACTTATCCCACCATTTATACCATAGTGATGGGATAAGTTATCCCATATACATGGTGGGATAACTTATCCCAGGATAATTAATCTCAGGATAAATAATCGTGGGATAAATTGTTCCCAACCAAATGAGCCCTAATACATTAATTGTGCTGCTCATTTCAACTACAAAGTGAAATCTAGGTTTTGAAGTAAGCTATCTTCTTCAATAATTGAACTATACAGATTGATATGTTCTCTTAAAAGTGAGTTCATTTCAATTGATTGGTGCCTTTGTTTGTGGATAACTGATATGCATTAGCTGCATTTTCTTTCAAATAACAATCTTGGGCTTAAAATTTTTCCAGGAGACCAGGTGAAGAAAGTGATGCTGATTCTCTCAAGGAGACAAGTAGTGATGACAGTAGTGAATGTGGAGCTGGAGCGTCAAGGATAGCCAATAAAGTTCACGGAAATTGGAGTCAGCAGAATATAATTGCATCAACCATTGATGGAATCAAGCATCTGTCCCTAAAAAAGGATCCTTTATTAGAATCTTCCAGTGATGAGAATGAGATGGGGAACTCTCCTGGTCTCCTTGCATTTGAATACTTTGAGCGAAATCAACCATATGGCCGTGAACCTTTAGCTGATAAGGCTAGTATTTTATCTTCAAACAGTAGTTTGTCTGTCTTTCATTCTTTTCTGTGTCATAGCATTTATTTTCTTTTACCATACAATTGCAGATTTCAGGCCTTGCATCTAAATTTCCAGAACTGAAGACCTATAAGAGCTGTGATCTGACTGCTGCTAGTTGGATTTCTGTGGCTTGGTACGATTTTCTTCTTTCAGCCTTCACTGAACAAATATTCTTGTGTAAACTCACTTGTTGGTACTGAATTGTTTTTTCCGTTCCATTATGAAGGTATCCCATATATAGGATACCAACAGGACCAACATTGCAAAACCTTGATGCTTGCTTTTTGACATACCACTCCCTCTCAACACCTGCGGGTGGTATGCCTTTCATCCTATTTCTTCTCTATTTCTGATCAATTCGATGACAAAACGAGCCAGTTGATTGTTCTTGAAATTGCTGACGATCTATTACTTACACTTTTGCAGTTCCTAGGACTGACTGGCCTCAACAGCATGGCACAATTACTAGTAAAGGCATTGTCGATGCTGGTATGTCCGCCAAGCTACCTCTCCCTATCTTTGGGCTGGCCTCTTACAAATTCCAAGCATCTTTTTGGTTCCCCAATGGAGTCGGTGAATGTCAAAAAGTCAACTCTCTGTTACGAGCTGCTGACAATTGGCTCCGGCTTTTGCAAGTTAATCACCCTGACTATAGTTTTTTCCAGACGCATAACTCATATCGAAGGTGAAGCTTGTCTTATTTTCCTTTAAGCATAACATCCTGAGATGCTCGTCCGGCTGTATAAGTTTGTCACTGGGTATAGCAAAACTAGGCTTGAAAGTAGCCTTCTGTTTACACAATACAAGCTTTTGTACTTTTATTAGTTACCTTTAGATGCATGAGTGGGAAGGTTTGCTGTAGGGTCAAGAGTGACCAGGAAGGTTAGCGTCTCCACTGTTTCCTATAGCACCTTGTGTACATTGGAGCTCCTCAATCGACAATGAGTTCCTGGATATGATGTTCGAATGACAGCCGCTTTTGTCAAGCTAGCTCTATTTCAACTTACACTCAATTTAACGTTGATTTTCAAGCAACTAGGTTGATTTTCTGTATGTTGTGTATAAATGAATGGTCTGTAATACCCACTAATACAATATCACCTTACAGTATATAACTGTGTACAGCTATGTTTTTAGAGTCGGGCTGAGTTTTTACCACTTAACTTGGACTGATCGGATGACTATTCTAATTAAACACACTAAATCAGCCCATCTAAGTGGATCAGCTATACATATTTTCTGTGCAATTCTGCTCTGGGGTCTAATTTGTCATTTACATGCCTGATAATTTGGTTCACTACCAAATAATTTTAAACAAGTTGGAGATTTTACAATTTCCTACATATCTAACACGAGTGGTTATTTTAAGTATCTATTCCTCTTCATGTTTCATCAATTTATACGTAGTAGTTTGACTTGATATAGAGAAAATGATGTCTTATTTAGATAGTCATTTGAATGGGCATGGAATCTATGAAATGAAAGATATTTGAAATTTGTAATTTTATACTTATCATGAATGATTTCAATTACATTCTTTTTCATAGTTACTAATAAGAAAATCTTTTCATTTTACGAGTATGTTTTAGTAATTAAGCTAAACGTCGCCTGTTCAGCTTTGCTTATACTCGTAAGTTTGCAAGTTAGATGAAGACTTTCAAAGTAAGTTCCTTTTTAAAAATAAAATAGAAAATAGTTTGGCCGTATTTCCTTTTGCCTTCAACTATTGCATCATACATGATTTCCCGAATCATAAATCTGAGAATCCAGACTCTGTCCTGGCAAAGTACACCAATGGGTCTCTATATTCGAACTTCTCATCCAAGGAGATTCTGGATCTAGGTTGTTTCCTCTAGGTCATAATAAACTTCACTAGAAAGCGGATTTGGTTAGCCACCAGCATAGCTTTCACATTACCCACCACTCCTTCACTGACGAAGATTACTGGTGGCCAACTAATGTTACTGCAACTTCTCATGAGGTTACCTGCTGAATTATGGAAGACTGCAATTATGCAGGTTACATCAGAAAATTCAATGTTGGGGCTAATATCGGTCCCTCAAACTTCAAAATGTACAACCTTTTCCATAACTTTGTTTCCCAGAACAGGTCCTTCGCTTATAGTCATAATCAGCGGAGTCCAATGCAGTTTCAGCTGTTCATAGCAGCGATGGTTCAGTTGTTGCTTTAACGCTTGATAGTTTTAGTAAAACGAGCTATATACTCATATGTTTCTTGTTGCCTCACAAATAAATTAGAATATCTATTAGCATGTTGCTACATTGAAGATGGAAAACTAATGTAGTGTTTAGTATACACATAAGTAGGACTTTAACGAGTTCTATCTTCCCCCAACTGCTACACAGAATGGCAGCATCCTCTTCTTTTCTCTATCCATGCTAACATTATCTGTTTCACATTTAGACATCATCTTCAAGAAAGGTGGATAGCAGTAGCCCTTGCACAAACTTACTCTTCATGGCCGCCTCCTCTTGGTCTTTGCCAGATAGTGGAGATTGCTGAACATTTCTGCTAAAAAAACAAAATCAACAACCTAGGACAGAGGTAAATAGAAATGCGACCAACGGCAACGAGGAAAGTCAGAAGTTAAAAAACAAACGCTAGTAAACAAAAGCTCACTGCCATATATGTATATATATTGTCAACTTCTACAGCTGACAATCTCCCCTCAACCTCCTCCCTCCCAGGAAAGCATGACTTACATGTAACAAGAAAAGTGTAGCACAGAAAAATGACCACAGCTTCCTTGACAGTTACCATTAGTTTCCTTTTGTCCAGTATCTGCAAGAGTACTTTAACCCTATTGACAAATACAACTAGCTTAAAACATGTAGATGAGGTATGTATTTTGTAATAGTTCATCAAATTTGCATGTTTAACTTGAAAATAAGCAAAAAAGGGAAGGGCTGTCCAGATAAAAAAGATATTTCAATCATGGGACAAAAAGTTTAATCAAGTTACCAAACACACATGTGATCGACAAACAAGGTTTAATAAGGTTTGCCACTCAAACATACAATCAAAGAGACAAGAACCAAGAAACTACAGGGAACTAGGGCAACACACAAAAGGAATATGCATTTGAGAGGAAGGGGGAGAAAAATAGAAACAAAAGTAGGGATGTGTCATTACCTTTCAGATGAGTTCTCAAGTGTGCTTTCTTGTTTTGAACTTTGTTCAATAGAAGATAAAGGTTGAACATCAGGAATTTCATTAGCTAAAGGTGTATTGTGAATGAATGAAGATAACAAGGGATCTGGATCTGTAGTGGAGGAAGAAACCAAACGAGAGGATCCCCGAAGGATGGACTGCAAACTCCCTTCCCTTAGCTCTCTTCTTAAAATAGAGAGAGATGAAGAACCACCTCTTTGAAATTTTCTCTTGCGCTGCACCTGTGATGCAGTCGATGATAAATACCATGCGTTAAACTAAGAGAAAACTGACATTAAAGCTTCAAAAGAATTCTGATATGATGCACATTTGGTACTGAAGCAAACCCCCCAAAAAAGAGTGGTCTCGAGATCGAAGCTCATGAAAGATAACAAAAAAGGATACCTTTAAAATATTTCCATGTTGCTGAGTAATATGACCAACCAAATCCATTCCAATCCTTTTTGCACAAACCGGGCATATCTGCATATACAAACATGCTATCTAACATCAGGAAAAACATGATAAAATGGTTTGTGCTCTTCAACACCCTGATCATTTGCCAGAGATGCAACCGACAAGCTTGTAGCATGAAGTGTTCTGATACCCAGATTTTATTTAGTAGAAACAAAAATTATACAAACATGAAGTGATTTAATTATATAATCAGCAAAAATATAATTAGTCTGTGTCTGATTCTAGCCCGTGTAATCAATATCCAAATTTCTAGCTCTACGCTTATTATCATATTCTCAGGTTAATGATGCTGAGTCTTCGACTAAAAAAGATAACATGGAAAAAGCACAGTATCTTTGTCAATACAGAAGGTAAAAGGAATGAAACTGAATACAATTTAGATAACACATGAAATCGATTTTGTCTGTTGAAAAAATGATGTTCTGGAAGTATTCTGCGTAGCTAAACAGTTTCAGATACAATCCCTAAAATAAGAGAGCTATTGTTTGAATTGAGTGACAAAAGAAGTCGGTTATACCACGATTTTTGGCTAAATTGCTACTTAGCAAATGCTGGTGAAGAATTGGTTATAGATTTGGCAGTTCTTCAAAAGCCACTAAACATTTAGGCAGCTCCCTTTCAAATTCTACGAGAGCCGTTATTCAACACATTTTTATGAAAGTCGCAAATCATAAGTCACCATCCAAACAATTAACTTTTTGAGCCCTGAGCAACTGACGGAGCACTACAACACCTTAATCTCTGATCAATTCAGTGACTTGAGTTTTTTTTTTTTCTTTCTATTTTCTGGTTAATGAACTACACAGTGTTTTCCCTATAGTCAGCAGATAAGGAAGGCACTATTTCATTAGTTGACACTTATAATTTCAGAAAATTTATGAACATGGACAAGGAAACTTAGATTAAACATACTATATTTTAAGCTAAATCTCCATAAAATAACACAGCAATGAAAAGCCATTATCAGAAACTGGAGATTTGCAAAATTGACAAAGAGTAGCTAAGCTTCATGATCATTCTTTAATTTATAATCAAGAAATCTACGAGAGCGGGTGGCACACAGTGGACAATGAGTCCATCACTCTACCATTCTCCACTTAGATACAGGGAACGTGTATATGGCAAGATTCATAGCCGTGACATGTGTCTAACCTGTACTAGACCAAAGTCCAGTGAGTCACTGCCATAATTTTTTCTTTGAAAGAAAAGGGAGATAAAACTGACTGAAGGAGCAAACAAGGGATATCCAAACAGAGTATTCTTTCAAATTTCCCTTTTTTCTTTTATCTCAACAAGCAGGCGAATGGTGTGTATAGCCCCCCAAAAGTGAGTAAATCCCCCCTCCCCATTGTAGGCTATAGCCTCCTCATTCCTACTATTAACATAATTGCCATCTCTCCTACATCAAGAGAGAAAGACGAAGGCTGAGCTTCTGCAATTCAGAACTGTCAAGGAAAGAAACAAGATAGAATTGAAAACCTTGACTCAGATATGATAATCCTACTGAATAACCTGGATATGGATTCACTGGCTTTCTCTTTAAGAAATGAGCTTCCAAAGTCTTTTCTTCTTGTTTAGATGTTTCTGTTAGCTTGGGAGTTGGAAAAAAAGCTTCCAGAGTCTTTTCGCCTTATGTTAATAATTTAGATTTGTCAAGTTGCGACTAAACATACAGTGTAAAGCAAGAGTCTTCATCTACCCATCAATCATCATATCCCGTAACTTGAGCCCTAAATCCCAAATTCATCTTGCACTTCAATTTATTAAAAATGAAGTTGACAACCAGCTAACAAAAATAAAACATTGTTTCAAGGTTTGCTGGCACTCAAAACTATTGCAAGAAGTCAGAAATGAAAAGGTTAACTTTCCATTCGTTCAGCATTACCTCAAACCGAAAGCTCCAAAAGTTGACTGACAGAAATTGAGAAAGGGGTCAGAGAGATCATTTCTTTACCTTTTTTCACCAGAGAAGAAGGTAGCGATGTCTAACAATTGAACAGAAGAAGACGTAGTTGGGGGAGAAATAAGTCAAGGGCCAATTTTTTTAAAAACAATTCTACTAGTATTGTGTGAACCATCAACTACTAGAAGAATGAAAAGAAATTAGCAGCTCATATTTCAAATAAATATTGCCACCTCACTGTTTTTCTCTTCTTTTATTTTTGCTGGGAACATTGTCCAGTGACTAGCAGCTTGATCAACCACAAGATTGTGAAGATAGATTCTGATCACTCAGTAGCATGGTTGATCCAGATGCTATATAATTTTATCTTAAAAGATGAACAAGGGGAGCAGGTGATCAGCTGAAACCACTTCGCAATGTAGCACCAGTTCGCAATGTAGCACCAGCGTTACTTGCACGTGATGCTTCTGATATTTAGATATAGTCTGCTTTTATATGGTATATGAATTCCAAATTTATTTATCTCCACAGTTTGCAGGAGAGAGAAACCAACCAACTACATTTTTTAACACAGGCAAGGGGAACAGTAAACTATTTCACTTCGCTACTGAAATTTGAAGTACAAAGCTTCACAAAACCAGTGTGATTCACTGCTTTGAATTTTTAAGTCGAAGCCTCTACAGACATAAACACAGGTAAAGCGTTAAAGGTACAGGATCATTTCATACAATGAACGCTATATTTAATTGCCAATACTTATTCTCACAAACCCATTGAGTTCACAGGAAAATGAAAGAAAACAATTTCTTAAAAAGGTCACTGTGAAGATGGCACAACAAATTAGAAAGGTTTTATGACCGTCCGTATAAAAAGAAAAGGAAGGTGTTATGATGGTCACCTTGGCTATTAAAATCTTACGCATAACCTACATTCAATAACTAATGAAAATAAATTGGGAAAGAAGCACTGGTCTTAAAAGAAACTGTACCCCATTCTTAGCCTCAACAGCATGCTCTTCGTCGATATGACAACATAGTCCAACAATATCAAAATCCTCCGCACAGAAAGGACAGAGAAACTCTGGCTTCGGCTCCTCTTCACAATCATGCTCCTCTCCTAAGTTATGGATATCTGAAAAACACACTGAAAATTCACTTCTACCGAACAGGAAAAGCTATCAATTATCATCTCCATCATGTTTAAAGAAAATGTCAGAAAGGATACCCAGAAATATAAAGGCAAGTTTTCCTTCTCCCCATACTTATCTCCCAGTGGGAAACATATACATTCCCAAACGACAATCAGAGACTGAAGGGATAAGAGTTAATAAAACAAAAATATAACCTTCACATTGAGATCATTTCTGAGCATGAAGACCCTCAAAGAACAATCTCTAATTAACAACCAAATATAAATAACCTATCCAACTTTTTCATTACGGCTACTGAGAATAAGCAAAACCCACAAAAGCAAAAGTAAATTTCTTCATTTCAGGTAAGGAAACCTACTCTACAAAACCCAAGCTCAGGATTCTTTTTCTTTTTTTTTTTTGGTTGTTGTTCTTGTTTTTATCTTCCTACTTGGTTCATTTCTAGGCAAGGGAAAACCAAGGAACAACAATTCGAAGTACATTCTAAATAAAACTGCAAGCTATGAAAAGCAAAAGCAAATGCAAAATCCTTCATGTTCTTGCAAAAAAGCATATCCGGAAATAAAACCAAATACAATTTTATCATGCTGGGTAAGCCGAAAAATAAGATAATAGTGACATAATACTGACCTGATCGAGATTGGTAACGCCTTGAAGAAGTAAATAGACGAGTCCAAGAATCTGAATCCATTAGAAATATCCCAGACTAAGCAAAATAATATATGATTAAATCCTTAGAAATTTCAATAAGTTCTTGTACCCCTATAGCTCAAAGATGAGACCTTTTTTTGGTATGAAAAATAGAAGGAACACACAAATTCAGATAATTTAATCAAAACTTAGGACCAAGAAAGGTGGGGGAAAAAAACAACACGCCAAAAATGGGGTTGTGAAGTTTCCTGGAAATAGGGAGGGGAAAGAACAATAGGCAATAGCACAGCAAGCCTCCACCAAATTTCACGGTGGCAGGTGCTTGGAGTTTATAGACGGGTTCTTTTGGTTTGGTTAAATACATAAAGAAGGCTTAAAGTTGGAACTTTATTGCACGATTGGGATGTCCACTATGCACCTGACGCTTTTGGACCGACTTATTGAGTGTGGTCGAGGAAAATGATTTTACTTTTTAAAAATAAAAAACTTTTTTAAAGAATAAGTGGGTCGCTTATTTATTTTTTAATATTCAATATGTAAATGAAAAATATTATGGATGGTGTATGGTAGGGTTAGGAGAGCTTTAGGAGTGGAGTTAAAATAAGGTGTGTGGAAAAGTAAGTAAAATATTATTTATTGAATTTATTTTTATTAAAAAGCCATTTTAAAAAAAAAATTAAGAAAGTCATTCTTTTAGAGAATATAATTTTGATTAATTGAAATATGAGAAATGAGGGAAATGGTTCTTCCATACTAAACACACCCATTATCTACGAGTGATCTTCTGGTCTATATAAATAAGTGTGAGTGACCCTTTTCGTCGTGCTGCTGGCTTGAGTTGCCTGCTTCAGCTGCTTAATTATATTTCTTTCTGTCTGACCAATTTAAACCTTTCAAAGTAGTCAGCTCTTTGTCGTCCTGCCTGCTTGAGCTGCCTGCTCATGCTACTGACCAACCACAACCTTCCAAAACAGGCGACTCTCCGTCGTCCAGCCTGCTTGAGCTATCTGCTGCAACTGCTTAATTATATTTCTTTAATTGTTTCGACTATAATTTTACAATATTACCCTGATGAGACATTTTTCCAACTATTGAGTGAGTGCCCCTTTTCGTCGTCCTGCCTGCTTGAGTTGTCTGCTTCAGATGCTTAATTATATTTCTTTCTGTCTGACCAATCAGAACCTTCCAAAGCCGGTAGCTCTTCGTCGTCCTGCTTGCTTGAGCTGCCTGCTCATGTTCCTGACCAACCACAACCTTCCAAAGCAGACATCTCTCTGTCGTCCTGCTTGCTTGAGTTGTCTGCTTCAGCTGCCTTATTATATTTCTTTAACTACTTCGACTATAATTTTATAATAGTACCCTTGATGAGATATTTTTTCAACTGTGATTTTACTATCTCATTTTTGCAACTGTTTCAACTGTAATTTTACTATATTGCCCAGATCAATTATTTTAAGCAGGCCTGCTTATGCTCCTGACCAACCACAACCTTAAAAAACAGGTAGCTCTCTGTCGTCTGGCCTGCTTGAGCTATTTGCTTCAACTTCTTAATTATATTTCTTTAACTGCTTCAACTATAATTTTACAATATTACCCCTGATGAGACATTTTTTCAACTGTTTCAACTGTGATTTTACTATCTCATTTTTGTAACTGTTTCAACTGTGATTTTACTATCTCTCTCTGATCAATTATTTTAAGTCATATAAAATGAGATATCATATTTTAAATTCAAATTTAGTTATACGAATACGAATGTCAAAATAATCAATAAGTGTGAGTTTGACCAACCATAACCTTCCAAAGCAGACAACTCTTCGTCGTCCTTTGTGTTTGAGTTGCCTGCTCCTGACCAACCATAGTCTTCCAAAGCAGACAACTTTTCGTCCTCCTACCTGCTCTTGTTCCTGACCAACCACAACCTTCCAAAGCAGGCAACTCTCTGTCGTCCTGCCTGCTTGAGCTATCTGCTTAATTATATTTTTTTAACTGCTTTGACTGTAATTTTACAATATTACCCTAATGAGACATTTTTTCAACTGTGATTTTACTCTCTCACCCTAATCAATTATTTTAAGTCATGTAAAATGAAATATCATATTTTAAATTCAAATTTAGTTATACAGATAAGAATATAAAAATAATCAATAAGTGTGAGCCTGACCAACCACAACCTTTCTAAAGCAGACAACTCTTCGTCGTTCTTCATGCTTGAGTTGCCTGCTCCTTCTCCTGAACAACCACAGTCTTCAAAAGTAGGCAACTCTTCGTCATCCTGCCTGCTTGAGCTGCCTCCACCCCCACCCACCCCACCCCTACCTCATACCAAGGACAAACAAATTAAAATGAATGAAATATCATATTTTAAATTCAAATTTAGTTATACGAATAAAAGTGTAAAAATAATCAAACATATTTAGTGGGTCGGGGCAACGCCCGTGTAGCTTATACTAGTCTAAGAAATAAGGCACACCACTTAAATCATTGGTCCCTTTTTCATGTAAAAAAGAAAAGAAGAAAGAACGATATTTTTAATTTGTTATTTTATATATTTTGAAAATATACAAATTTATTTACAAAATTTAAGTAATCAATATCTAGGATCATACTAATTACTTTTGTTAAGAACAAAATAGATCTTTTTAAAAAACATTCACCCGGTGTTTGTTGTCTAGTGTCCAATATCTATGTTGTAGTCTGATTGTATTTGAATTTGTGCTGCATAGAGTCATATTTGAGGGAGTTATCACGATCCAAAGTCGGGTGTGATGACACTTGCCTTATCCCGCCAAGGCAAGTAAACCTAAAATTTCAATTATAGAGATAAAAGTAGAAATAAAATATGAAGAAAGTAGATCACATGACTAACTTTTCATAAACAAATACAGATAAAGTAACATTACTTATAAATAATTCAAAACTGGATGTCACATATACAAGCCTCTAATTATTACATCAGATGCAAAAGAAATATAAGTCTATGTCTTTATATGTATAACAGGACAAAAACATAGTAAAGAGTAACGGTTGTATGCCAAGTGACAAGAAACTATTTCACGAACTCTCAAGCAAGTCTCTAAGGATGATGAAAAAGGTATTCAAGATATCTCAAGCTCATAATTTGCACGAGTGTAGAAGCAAGAGAGAGTACCAAACTACTCAATACCAAACAACTCAATATCCGGTAAGCAGTCCTATTCACCCTAGGTAAAGCTATACATAACTCAAATAATCCATCACACATCATCCTAGCCTCTATAACTATAACTTGCAGAGGATAATCTGCCAACCTAACATATAATCATGTCGAGCAAGAATAGTATAATAGATGAACTCAATGTATAAGTAACATTAATCAGTTCCAACCACAAGAATAATAGGGAGGAAGGAGAATTCACCTAGGCATTTACAACAAGAATCAATCAAAGATGATAAAGTGCAATGTGATGCACATATCATATAAAGAGTGATGGATGTATGTCTCAATGCTACATACTCGTTAAATCTCTAATACTAGGCATACATAACATAACAACAATGAAATACCCCTTCCCATGACCTGAAAGTTATCTATACAGAACTACTGTAGACAAGATATGATATACTAACCATAATAGATCCTCATATACATATACAAAATCAAAATAATATACAAGGTAAGTCTTGAGTCACAAAAGAAAACCCACTAATACAGAAGGAGACTGGAAGGATCCAAAGACGTCCAACGCTCACCATTAGTCTTCGAATATATAACTATCACAGGAAGAGTCACTGCTGCTAGCTCATGCTAGGACCTACACCATGAAATAGATGTAGCAAGTAGGGGTGAGTACCAAGGATATGGTATCCAGTAGGCATCATAGGCCGACTGAGTAAGAATAGTAAATAAAGCAGGGATACATCAAAATATAACTCTACAAGTGTCTAATTCCAAGAACCCAGTATGTAGTTTGACGAATATGGCGGTACCCAAGTACTGGATGTCTAGGTAGTAATGTACGTGGGTGTAAGACCCTACTGACTATGCCTATATGCCAACCGAGTCCCCATAAGCCTAAAAGGTACACCCACACACAATAACAGGATAAACAAGTGTAAAGTTTGGGTATCAAGTCTGGATGGAGCATGTTAACCAACTATACATACACAACCACACTCCTGATAAAATCTCTCACTAGGACTTTAACCCACTTTATATACCTTATTCTAGACTTTAACCGAAACTACCATTCAGACTTTAACTGAATCAAATCAAACTATAACCGAAACAATGATTCAGACTTTAACCTAAGAAAAGGTTAGACATGGACAGTGGTCTACCTGCACCTGTAGGCCTGGTTTAGTCCAAAATGCCCTCTATCAATGCCGACTTTAATGACAACTATGAGGACTTTAACCTAGTAGCTTGTAGCTATACAGACTTTAACTGTATAGTCTTTAACCAGGGGTATACAAAGAGAAACACATCTTCATCTACACACAGTACTACTAGACATACGTGTAATGATAAGAGGGAAAAACTCAAGCTTTTAGCCGTAAGAGACTTTACTCTAAGTATCAGGGTAACACTGTCGGTCCCCGTGTATCCGAGCAAAATTTGATGAGCTGGGGGAATAATGCATAAGGCTAGCTAGCAGAAAGAGTAATCAGGTTCCTGGATCATTACTGCCTATCTGAGGTTCAACCCTACAGACTCTGGTCTGCTAGTCCGGTCTATAAGGATATATGCCTCTCAAGTCACATCGGACATCAATATAGTTATCTATCGATCCTGACCAGTGTGGGTCTAGGACATCACTAGACTACGCCTAGACTAAGGCCCAATAATAACAACAACCAGGCATAAATGCAGTAGACATGATATAGCAGTCACAAGCGTGCTCAACATATCTAATAATAACTTTGTCAGTCCCCAAGAAGTGGGAGTATAGTAGACAATCAATATACGATAGAAAATCACATATCAGCCTCCCAAGGAATCCTCAACAGGTCAATCATCCCCCTATCAGCCTAGACAACCAACGATACAACAAGAAATCAATAAACTAGTCACACATACCCACAACATGCCAATAGATGCTAAAACAGTCACAAATAACAGCTAATGCAATCATACTCAACATGTAAGGACTTTAACACCTTTTCTTGACAAAATTCATATATTCCACTCAATCTAATAGAGGAAAGATTGTAGCCTACTTGTATGTTAATCACGCATATCTCTAATTACTCTACTGACACTTTTCCCTTTCGAACGATCTCAAAATGCTATCTAATTGTCAAACATAGAGCCATCAATACGAGGCCTAAAGCAATATAAAATAGCCCAATAATGAAACATATTTCTTTATGTGAAACTTAATACAAATAGCAGGTTCATAAGCATTTTCACTCCAAATGTAGCTCAATAAATCAAATTTAACATTTCCACAATATATGCCTCAAGAAAACATACAAAATAGACCCAAAATTCATAAAAAATTGACCCAAAATGGATAAGAAATTACATGTCAAATTTTCTGAAAATTACTTCCAATACACAACAGTACACCAGTAAAATTTACCTCAAACAACATGCCAAAAGTAATTTTCGACACTCCCACGACATTCCTCTAGGAAAAATACATAGTTTAGCTTTTTGAATCACAAAAATTAGAATTCGAATGCGTATTTTATCGTTAATTCAAATTTCTCTCTATTCTCTCTCGCGAACTGAAGCCTTATATTGTTTCACCGCCACTCACACACCTCCACAAATACAAAGTACATGTATCCATAGCTCCGCGAATATGGAGCACAACTAGGTTAAATCCCTACAAATATGGAGCACAAATGTGCAGATCTCCACAACTGTGGCCCCAACCCCATGAACGGGGAGCAAACATGGCCAGTCTTCTAGGAACACAGATCCACCTCCGCAAATGCAGAGTGTTGGGTTTGATTAGCTAGTTCCAAGGTCTTCGATGGGGTGTCTAAGACTCGTTAGAGTTTGATTTCCATAAACAAACTATGTAACATACCAAGTTCAACATTTTGGATCCAATGACATAATTGAAATTCCCATAGGAGGTCATTTTGAGTAAATGTGGATCCCACTTCCTTATGTGAAAATTACTCAATTTTCATCGAGGGTCCTAAAATGCACCTGGAAGCCTCAGGAACCAAATGAAAGATTGTTTAAGACAAAACTCAATGTTTAGGAGCTAATCGCTCTCTCAAAATTTCCATTTGGACATGTTTACCAAGAATGTTGACAAAAGTCAATTATTGACCTATACTGAAGGCTAAATTGCAAAACTCGACATAAACTAACACCAAAATCCTTAATACTATAACTAAACACACCTCTAGTCCAATTTGGTCATTCCAGAGCTGATAGAACTGTCAGAATTACATTTGGAGGACGTTTATCTAGACTTTACTGCTAAACTCACTTTTTAACTTTAAACAAGCCTATAATATGATAACCTACATACTTTTCAAACGAGTGACCAGGCGAACGAACTGTTAGCTCCAACAAGTCATAAATAACTTGGGGTTGTTATAGCTAAAATTTAATCAAAACAAAATAGCAAAAAAGTATAAATGACCTAGAGGGTCATTACAACATCCACTAGTACACAAAATTTCGTTCGCAAAAGTAAAGATAAGGGCATACTAGAGGAATCAAATAAACCAGAGTACTACTCTCACATATCCTGCTCTGTCTCTTAGGTGGCCTCCTCAGTCGTACAATGCCTCCGCTGGACTTTAACCATGCATATCTTTCTAGAGCATAACTGCCTGACATCTCTGGCTAATATGACTACTTACTCCTCAACAAATGTTAACTGATCATCTAGCTCAACTAAATCATACTGCAACAAATATGACTCATCTGGCACATACCAAGGTAACATTAAAACATGGAAGACTGGATGTATGGCTGAGTATGTTGGGGGCAATGCTAGATCATAAGCAACTATGCCCACTCTCAGCAGGATCTCAAATGATCTAATATATCAGGGTCTAAACTTACCCCATCTGCCAAATCTCATCACCCTTTTTAAGGGAGATACCTATAGGAATACTCGGTCACCAATATGAAAGAATAAAGAATGGCGTCTGCAGTCAACATAACTCTAGTGCTGATTCTGAGCTGTCCTCAATCGATCCTGAATGACACGAACATGGGTAAAGCCTCCTACAGAAAGTCTATGCCATATGACTTAGGTTCTTAAACTCAAGCTACCTAATAGGAGTGCGACTACGCTTACCATAAAATGCCTCAAATGGTGTTATCTGGATTCTAGAGTGGTAGCTATTATTATAAGAAAATTTAGCTAAGGGCAAGAATTGGTCCCACTGACCGCCAAACTCTAATACACAGTCCTACAATATGTCCTCAAGGACCTAGATAGTACGCTCTGACTGTCCATCTGTCTTTGGATGGAAAGTTATGCTCAAATCAACCTTGGCGCCCAACTCTCTCTAGAAGGCTCTCCATAAGCTAGAGGTGAACTGTGACCTTTGGTCTGATATAATGTACATTGATACTCTGTGAAGACAGACTATCTCTTGCATGTATATCCTGGTTAACCCAAAAGCAGTCAATACTTTTGTATGTCTGAGGTAACCCCATCACAAAATCCATAGTAATATGCTCCTACTTCCACTCGGGAATGAGTAGTCTTTAAAGCTCTCCCCCGGGCCTCTAGTGCAAGGTCTTTACCTATTGACAAATAAGACAAAGGGACACATAATCAACTATATCTCTTCGCATACCATCCCACTAGTATGCTATCTCAAATCTCGATACATCTTCGCTGTTCTCAGGTGAATGGAGTACATGGAATCATGGGACTCATGCAGAATCAATCGAACCATATCATCAACTCAAGGAACACACAATCATTCTTCAAATTTGAGGATACTATCTAAGTCTACCATGGCTTGGTCACTACCAATTTTCAATACTTAATCCTTGAGGGCCACTAACGCCTCATTCTCGTACTATCAGGATCGAGCTCCAACATAAGACAATACCTATTCGGTGCCTAAAATATCTTACCTTACTAGCCTATTAGCTAAGGATTAGATATCCAAGGCTAGAGTCACTCCACAGTAGGTAGATAAGCTAGGCTTCCTATGTTGATCGCCTTTTGGCTCAAGACATCTTTCACTATATTTGCCTTGCCTGAATGGTACATAATAAAGAGGTCATAATTAGCTAACAACTCAATCTACCGCCTCTACCTGAAATTTAAGTCACACAGGCTCATAATGTACTATAGGCTGCGATGGTCTATATAAATCTCATAGTGGATCCTATATAGATAATACTATCATATCTTGAGCCAAACATTACTACTGCCAACTCTAAATCATGAGTAGAGTAGTTTCACTCATGGGGCTTAACTATCTGGAGGCATAGGCTATAACTCTTGGGCTCCGTGGATGAAGCCTCATATACCTTGAGGAAGAAGCTTTAGAAGAAAGAAAAGAGTTGACCTTAATTCTCTTTTATAAAGTTTTAATCCCTGGTTCTTCAATGGAGGTTCTACTTGATAGAGAAAACCTCCTTGTGGGGAAGGCTTAGAATTTTGAAGAGATTTTGAGAGTTGATGGGTTAGAATGAGAGCAAGGATACGGATTGAGACAGTTAGGGAAGTTATTAGAGGTCAAAATGACATAGTTTAGAAGTCAAATGGGTCAAAATGACAAAGGAATCCTTCATCAAAATTCTGTCAGACATATCTACGAGCCCAATCTATGAGCCGTAGGTTGGTTTACGACTCGTAGAACCATGGTATTGTCCTGTTGAAAATGTGATCTCTAGAACAATCTCTGATTCTCCATTTATGAACCCCTTTCATGACCTATAGTTCCATTTATGGGTCATACTTTCCCCTCATACAAGCCTTCCAAACTTGGAAAATATTTCACCTCATTGACTCCAACTACTAATCGTTTTACTATTTGCAAAATGGACTATGGTCCACAAAATGGACTATGGTCCACAAAATGGACTATGGTCCACAAAATGGACTACAGTTCATAAAGGCCTCTCGCACATTGACCCTATACTTAGAAAAATATTAATTTCCCAGGGCCATACCTACGATATCTATCTACAAGCCCTAGTTCCAAATATAACTCATAAAATGCTCTCGTACATTGACTTCCAGTGTTCAAAATATCCAAGTTTCCAGTACCTCATCTACGCTCTATATTTACAAATCATAATTCAAAGTACGACTCATAAGAGCCCTTCATAGTTTGACTTCTAAAATTCTAGAATCCCTCCAAGGAACTCACCTTATACCTCGAGGCTTGTCTACAACCCGTGGATCAAACTACTAGCGGTAGATTGACTCGTACTATCTAACAAGTTCAAAATTTTCTCCAACTTTTCCATTTTCCAAACTTTTCCACGTACAAGGTGTTACAATATCTCCTTTTTGAGATCATACATCCTCGAATGAGATAAAGTTAAGCTTGTGTAGAATACAAACATATCCAATAATCCAGCATGAATGCAAAATGTAACTTAAAACATTAATTTCATAAAGTCATTATACTTATGCATTAAATACCATGTGAAAATAGTATTATGATCATGCATGCATGCAATATGACAAGGAAAAAGGGATACATGACAATTCAAAGGAATAGTTTGTATTTAGGTACCTTAGGATTGAATAGAAGAAAAGAGATAAGGACATTGCATTATCATGTTTACCTCTACTTCCTAAGTAGCACCCCTAACTTGTTTGTTCTTCCATAACACTTTGATGGATACAACCTCCTTATTTCCTAATTTCTTCACTTGCCAATCTGAAATCTCAACTGGTACCTCCTCATAAGTCAAATTCTACTTAATACTCAAACCTTTCAATGGAATAATGGAATCTGAATCACCCATGAACTTCCTCAACATTGACACGTGAAAAACCAAATGAATAATAGCTAACCCTATTGGCAAATCCAACTCATAGGCCACCTTCCCCATTCATTTCAAGATCTTGTAATGTCCCACATATCTAGGACTCAATTTACCCTTTTTGCCAAAATGCATTACACTCTTCATAGGTGAAACCTTTAAATAGATCCAATCACCTTTATCAAACTCATGGTCCCTTCTTCTAATATTCAAATATGACTTTTGGCAAATTTGGGCATTCTTTAACCTTTCCCTTATAATTATCACCTTCTCCATGGCACCAAGTATCAAATCTGGTCTAATCAAGGACATCTCCTCAACTTTAAACCATCCTACTGGTGACTTATATTGTCTACAATATAAAGCTTCAAATAGTGCCATCTTAATATTTGAGTGAAAATTGTTATTGTAAGGGAATTTAATAAGAGGTTGGTGATCATCCTAACCACCTTTGAAATAGAGCATACATGACCTCAATATATCATCCAATGTTTTTATTGTTCTTTCAGTTTTTCCATCAGTTTGGGGGTGGAAAGCGGTACTTAACTTCACCTTAGTACCAAGGCCTCTTTGAAATAACTTCCAAAAATGAGAAGTGAGTAGAGTACCATGGTTCAATATGATAGAAAATGGAACCCTATGCAATCTAAACAAATCTTGGATATAAACCTTAGCATAATCTTCAATGGTAAAAAGTGGATTGATTTCATCATTTTATCCACAACCATCTATATTAAGTAAAATTGTGCACTTCTTTGACTATCTATTTCTCCCCATATTGAACATGTGCAACGCTACCCATAGATACTCTACTGAGAGCATCGACCACTATATTTGCCTTGCTAGGGTGATATATCACACTCATATCATAGGTCTTTAGAAGTTATAACCATTTCTTTTGCCTTAGGTTTAAATCTCTTTAACTATACACATATTGCAAACTATTGTGGTCGGTGAATATGTCAACATGCACCCCATACAGATAATGCCGCCAAATTTTCAATGCAAATACAATGTTCACTAGCTCAAGATCATGAGTTGCGTAGTTACTTTTATACACTTTCAATTACCTTGAGGTATAGGCAGTAATATTTTGATGTTGCATCAAGACACAATAATACGCAAGGCATCACAATGAACAACAAAACCTTATGAACTTTCGAGCAATGTCAAAATAGGGGCTGAAGTAAGACAATCCTTCATTTTTTGAAAATTTTTATCACATTCATCGGACCAAATTTCACCTTCTTTTGGATCGACCTTGTCAAAGGCGAAGCAATGGAAGAAAACCCTTCAACAAACCTTCAATAATATCTGACTAAACTGAAAAAGCTCCTAATGTAAGAAAGAAATAATGGTCTAAGTCAATTCTTCACCACCTCCATCTTCTTTGGGTCAACCCTAATGCCATCCCTCAAAACAATATGACCAAGAAAATCCACCCCCCTTAACCAAAATTCACACTTGCTAAACTTGGAAAAATATTGCCTATATCTCAATGTTTGTAACATAATCTGCAAGTGATCCTCATATTCCTTTACATCCCGCGAATAGAACAATATATCTTCTATAAAAACAACCATAAATTTATCTAAATACAATTTGAAGACCTTGTTCATCAAGTCCAAAAAATCTATTGGAGCTTTTGTTAGTACAAATGGCATAACCAGGAGTTCAAAATGACTATGTCAGGCACTAAATGATGTCTTTGGAATGCCATCCTTCTTCACCCTCAATTGGTGATACCCACAACGAAGATCAAGTTTGAAAAAGTAGTTTGCACCTTGTAATTGATGAAATAGGTCATCGATCCTTGGAAATGGATATTTGTTTTTGATAGTTACTTTGTTCAATCAATGACAATCTACACACATCCAAAGTGATCCATCCTTCTTTCTCACAAATAATATGGAAGTACCTTAGGGAGATACACTATGTCTTATGAACCCCTTAGTAAGTCCCTCAATTGTTCCTTCAATTCTTTCAACTCTATCAGGGTCATTCAATATAGAGGTATAGATATAGGTTGGGTATTGGGTAGAAGATCAATGCCAAAGTTAATTTCTTTTGGGAGAAATACTGGGCAAGTCATCTTGGAAGACATTGGGTAACTTACTAAAAATTAGAACCGAATCAAGAGTACGAACTTCAGACTCAACATCCCTAATCTAGACAACATGATGTATGCACCCCTTAGAAATCATTTTCCTAGAGTTTAGATAAGAAATGAACTTACCCATGAACACCAAATTTGGTCCCTTCCACTCAAGAATGGATTCATTAGGGACTTGGAATTTGATCCTATGAGTTCTATAATCAATAAAGGCATATGATGCATGCAACCAAGCCACACCACAAATAACATCGAAATAGTTCATGTCAAGATCAACAAGATCACAAGGAAAGACCCTATGAAAGACCTACACAGGACAATTTCTATAAACTTTCTTGGCATTAATCAACTCACCCATCGGAGTATAGATCAAATAAGGTTCTAGCAAGACTTCAGGAGACACATCAAACATTATGGAAAGGTAAGGAGTAATAAAATACTTATTTGCAATGAGGCCAAGCAAAGCATACACATCAAGATCAAGGACTCTTAACATACCCATAACCACATCGGGAGAATCCTCCATATTTTACCTAGCCTGTAGAGCGTAAAATCGATTGCCACATAGACCACTTCCTTGATCTTGGTCACCTTGTTTCACTTTCCCTCTTTGAATTATTTGACCTTGATGACGCCCTTCTTAGCATTTAATATCAACATTAGGATACTTAGAGATTTGTGACCCATCTTCCCACAATAAAAACAAGCATTGTGCCTCTCAAACAATCACCTCCAGATTCCTCCCACACTTGGGACACTTAGGAAAAGTAGCACAACTAGTCGTAGCACCTTCACCTTGAACCTTAGGGCAGGAAGCCTATCCCTATCAAACCTTACAGTAACAACTTTCAATTTTCCTTGACCTTGTTGGAAATGGCCACCCCTAGACTTAGGACTAGAAAATCCACCTTTAAATTAAGATATCTTAGTCTCCCTCATCTTCATCTTTTGAATCTTCTCATTCTTTATTTTCTTGGCATGACTTATGAGCCAAAAAATATCCATCTTCTAAATAAGCATCATGGTTTTGCATTCCATTTTTACCAAATCGAGCACTCCCAAAATGAACCTATTTATGTGGGCCCTAGAGTCGGCCACCAAGGAAGGAGCATACTTGGATAACTTTGTGATATTGAGGGAATATTTTCCCTCACACTCTTGCCACCTTGCTTAAGATCCATGAATTCCATTACCTTAACTTCCCTTTGTTCAAGTGAGAAGAAACGATCAAGAAAAGCGATCATGAACACCTCCCAACCAATAGGCCCTTCTTTCACTCTTTTGGACTTCCATTATGTGAATTAAACTTGGGAAATCCCTTAAGTTGATAAGCCACCAACTCCAGTTTCTCCTCAGAATCACACCCATAATCTCCACCACCTTGTAGACCTCATTAATAAACTTTTGTGGATCTTCTTCCACCTTAGACCCATAAAACTCCATAGGATTTATTCTTGCATAGTCTCTTACCCTAGAAGCTAGAGTAGTAGCATTTGGAGTAGTAGCTTGGTTGGGTTGAATAGATGCTGCTTGAGCCAACATAGTGATAGTAGTCATAAAATCCTCATTCATCACTTGATTAGATAGAGGGTCTTGAGGAACTTGAGGAGCCAGATGAGCTTATCCCTTATTAACATTGACTCCCTTAGCAATGGAGCACATCATGAAGGCATTCTCTGAATAATTCAAAGGACAAGTGTTAGAGGATAAGAGTATTAACTCACCCTTAGGGCATGACATAAATCACAAAAAAGTGAAAATTTTCTAAATGTACCATAGCCTCTTATTCATTGATGTGGCACGCTTCACATTTATGAACAAGATTGTACTAGATGCAGCATGATAGACTTATGAAGATTCATTAAACTTTGTGCTTTGATATTAAGTTTGTCATGACCTAAACCTAGGGCCTAGTCGTGACACGGCGAATGAGGAACTCGAAGGTGCCTCATCCATGCCTTTTAACATAACATAAGCATACATAAGGTAACAAAGAAATTTCATGAATAAGCAAGTGGAACATAATCTTACAATCAAACTAAGTAAAGCTAAGAGCTTCTCATTAAAGGGATTACATCATCATAAGTCCAAACATGCCTCTACATCATAGATCTTGGAGAGGTCTAGAACATGCCACTAGCTTACCCTCAAGAAAAAATGAAAACATGAAAGTCTTAACATAATAAAGAAATAAGCATGACTATAGGCTTGTCCCTGAAGCACATAAACTCACCAAGACTTCAAAGAGTAGTGTCTAACTCTAGTCACAATAATCAAAAGTAGTCTCATCATCTTTCCCTACATGGTTAGATTATTTAGGCAAAAAGTATGCACTAGCACATGGAATATACTGAGTACGTAGTCATGCAATCCATTAAAAAAATATCATAATCATAATAACAATATACATAATCATATCAATAGAATAAGGAAAAGAGGTGAATGGTCCATACATCTTTAAAATCATGAATAGAAGCATTTAAAATGATTTCATAACATAACATTCATACATATGTGTGAATAGGACCATAACTGACAATAAGACCATGTGGACTATTACATAGAATCTCGATGTTGCCTTTACATCGAAGAAAGAGTAACCTACTTGCCAAGATAGGCTATACCCCACCCTATGGGCTCTATCCCAGTACAGGGAGTGTCATAAGTAGATCCACTAACATAATATCCTATAGGCACATACATAATCCTACAATAACACATAGTTATGAGACTTAAGACTTTACATAAGGACTCCTTAGGTCAAGCCCACACCCTAAGTATTATTTGGTGCTAGGTCAAATCCCATGGAATATATAATATTCAATAAATTAATAATCATCAACGTAATTCATAGTCATAAAATCATATGTTCATATATTTCAAGTAAAACATTTCATGTCATAGGAATTGTCCATCTATATAGCTTGCATAAAGTGTGGGTATACTCCTTATCTTGTAAACGTGCATAATTATTAGGGTCTTAGGTTTCCCTCATCATCATCATAACCTAATTTCATATTGGAATCATATTTATAAAACCATAGTTTAATCATAGAAAATTAGGATAAAATATGGGTTCATGAATAATAGAAGTTAAAATCATGAAATTTGATAAAAATCATGTGAAACCAATTCCATTGAATTCAAATTGAACCATAAATAAGAGAACCCATATCAATTTCAAAATCCCTAATCAACACATACTTGAAATTCCTTGTAAGTCATTTGGAAATAATGCAATTCATGTAATTCATCACAATTCATATATAATTGAGTAAAATAATCATACAATAATCATAATCCATGCAATTAAAGTAGAGTCATGAATACCAATAAAAATTCATGCTTGAACTTTGAAGAAAAGTGGGTTTGGAATTGGGCTCATGGATGGAATGGGCCCATTGATGAAGCCCTACATACCTTGAGGAATAAGCTTTAGAAGAGAGCAAATAGTTGACCTTAATCCCCCTTTGATAGAGGTTGAATCTCTAGTTCTTCAATGGAGGTTCTACTTGAGAGATCAGACTTAAAATATTAAAGAGATTTTGAGAGTGAATGGGTTAGAATAAGAGTAAGGGTAGATTTAATAGGATTGAGGTGGTTAGGGTGGTTATTAGGGTCTAAACAACATGGTTTAGGAGTCAAACGGGTTAAAAATAAACAAAACATCCTTGATTAAAAATTATTTAGACCCATCTACAAGTCATAGATTGGTTTATGGATCTTAGAACCTGTCACAATCCAAGATGAGGGCCTAGTCGTAACACAATGAATGAGATCCTCGAAAAACTAACCCTTAGAATTCAATCAAGCATTCAAGGTAAATAAATGAAAAAACATAAGTAGAAGCATATACATAACATGAGTCATATCATAATAGGGAGGTCGTAACAATAAAGTTTAAAAGTTTGAAACTGAAGTACACACGTATGCCCAATACATGCTTCTAGACCTATAATGACCTCGAAGGTCATTTTTGGTATTTTTAACTTAATTACCAGTTTACCTTCCTAAAATTTTCCTTAGGTCATATTTGGTCAAGTCTAAAGTCAGATTTTGAAATCTTGTAAAAAGTTGAAATTTTGCAAAAGAAAGAGTTTTCAAAGGTTTAAAGTTTGAAATTTTGAGTTTTGAGGTCATTTCAAGTTTTGAGTGTTGGAATTTGATTCCGTCAATTCCATTAGTTTTGCAATGTAGAATCTAGTCTAGTGGAACTTCCAGAATAGAATTTGGAGTTAAAACAGAGATTTTAGACCCAAAGTTGTATTTCTAGTTCATTTTTAGCACAGGTTTGACTTTGATCAACATTCAGAGTTTGGGAACTCGTGTCAAAATTTTGACAGCTCCAGTGGTTCTGGGTGATGAAACTAATGCTAGAAATGACTTTGTTCTAATTTTTAGAGCTTCCGTGAATATTTTGAGTTTTTGGGTCCGAAACTAGTTTAAATGATCTTTCTCGGATTCAGAACTACGGGGGTCCTGGATTTAAATTATGATGGTTCCATTGAGTTTGGATCATCGTTTCTAGTAGGGTTCCATGTTTGGTTTGTGTGCATGGGGTTCGGAATGAATTCGCGAGGGTCCAATTCCTTTTTTTGGTTGAGTTGAGTATTGTTGGGGTAGCTGATATTTGGTGCCTCCCATTTGTACTCTGCATTCGTGGGAGTGGATATGTGTTTGTGGAGGTATAGCTTTGTTGACCTTCTTTTCCATGAAACCCCTCTCCGCATTCATGGAGGATGGTCATGGAAACCTTCGCGTTAGCGAATCGAGCCCTGAATTTGCAGAGGGTTGGGGAGTTTAAGGCTCCACATTCGCAGATCCTTCTCCACGTTCGCAGAGTACACGAATGCCTGAAACAGTGTTGTCTTCTAAAAAAATATGGCATTTAAGCCCTTTTATCCATTTTTTACTTTCCAAGCTTCGTTTTAAGAGGGGATTTTCAAGGTTTTTAGGGCAAAGTAATTGGGTAACTATTTTCTAACCTATATCATAGATTTTCATTGATTAATTTATGTTTTTAACTTCTAATTTTAGGATTTTAATAGTGTAAATTGAAGTTTTTTGGATATAGATTTTCTAACCTTTAATCATTGATTTCACACTCATCTTAGCTCCATTTTTTGAAACCGTCTTCACTGTTGGATTCATTGTAATGAGTAGAACATTTTCATCCAAAACTTTTCAGATTCTAGCAATATTTTCTGGCATGGAATTTTTTTACCATTTTACTCTTTTTCTCCAAATTAATTGATTTTTATGTCATTAAATTTGTTATGTGATTGTGATGTCATATTTGACTAGATTGTGGTGATTTAGAGTACCAAAAGAGGGGGAAACCGGTGATTTCGATATGATTAGAGACTTTATTTGAGGCAAGTGGACTTCTAACTTTTTGTTAAGTATGATTGAACCTTGTATGCTCCTACATGTATGAAATCGAGTATTTGGGGGGTAGAATTGTATCATTGTAGGTTTGATCATGACTATTCGTATTAAATACTTACTCGTACATTGATATATTGATCTATAAATAAATGGTGATTATGTAATCTACGTGAACTTATGAATTATTTGTTATTGATAGTAAGATGATACATATGTTGTGATATGGTTGAGATTGTGATATTGAGATATTGTTAAAATTGTGATATAGAAGTTATCAAGACTCTAGTGATATTGAGATGTTGATGGTATTGAGATATTGAGATCATTATGATGATGGCACTGTAACAACCCAAAATATTTTGAAATCTACTTATGGTTGGAATTCTATGATGTACTACAAGCCATGTATGAGTTTTTGTGGCCACGGGTTGAGTTTAA
>JBCEWC010002531.1:0-33973 GCA_038996855.1 Solanum aculeatissimum
AACTTTAAGGTAGAGTGATCACACACTTCAATTTGTTTCCCTAGCAGAAAGAGGTCCTTTGTTCAAGTCTCATTATATCCATTATTTAAAAAAATGAAAAGACAGAAGGAATTTTCACGTGCTTAGTCCAAGAAAAAGAGTCAGAACCTCACATGCAGGGTATGTGTTGAAGACCTAATTAAGTAATTTAAAGTGTGATCACCCTATCTGATATAGATTTTTAGGTGAGATGGCCGCACAACACAAGTTGTCCCTTCAAACTGAATTAGACAAAGAAATCATGTGCTTATATTCTTTAATTAATTAGTGTGCTAACATGCTTATACCATGATCAACTTAACTGTTTAGATAATTTGCTACAATTTTCTGCTAGTCACCTTTTTATAGCTTTGCAAGATACTCCGTAAAAAATATAGAACCATTCAAAAATCATTCTACATAGCTAGCTTTTGACGCCACACCTGTCTTTAAACTGGCTGAGTTTAGCTCTTTATATCTTTGTTGTGTAGAATTCTCTTATGGCCATTGTATTGAGGGTTTAAATGAAACAAATAAAGATCATTTGTCAAAATGAAACAGTTTTTAACTGGCGTAATTGTGATGCACCTTTTCCTGAAATATTTTCTGTCGAATGCTTGTATCATCCAACTAGTTGAACAAATTAACTCTGATCCTTTCTCTTTCTTGATTGTAATAAAGCCAGATTTGATGGGAACTCTGAACTGGTTGCAGAGCTTGTCACAGCAAATGGTTTTAAAGCTGCATATGCAATTAAAGATGGTGCTGAAGGTCCCCGAGGATGGAAGGTTATACTCAAAAGTATTGTTATCTTTCTGAATTTCCTAGAATATTGGTGGCATGAAGCATAATGAATTCCAATTTCTGCAGAATAGTGGTCTTCCTTGGATACTTCCTAAGAAAACATTAAGTCTTGATCTGGGCCTGTTTGATGCTCTTGATGGTATTTTTGGGGTATGTTTTCTCTCCTAAAGCTTGCATTTAGCCAACCAAAATACAGATATAGTTATGCTGTCTGAGTCCAAGAAGTTGATGTGGTTTCTGTAAGTGCAAATTAGTAATATGTAATGCACGTTTGGAGTCTATAAACTCATCGAAGGAAAAGGAATGTAAATATGCATGCAGTAGGAGTGGCGTTAATTTAGGATGTCACAGCAGAAATAAATTAGTTGACATGTCACTTGGAATTTGCAATTCATACAACTTTTATTTTTCTTAATTGCACAGAAATGTGCCAAAACTACACAGTTATTTTTACTTAAACTCGCCTCTTAGCTATGGTTTTCTTTTAGAAGGCTTACCATATAGTGGGAATGGACAAATCAAGTTTTTTTTTTGGCCTGTTTATAATGCAAGGAGCAGTTATACATTTCTGTTTTGTAGATCTTCTGCACTTTTAACTTTCACAATCCTTAAATACCAATTCCTAGGTGAATGGTTTTGGGATGACAGATACAGGTAACAACTAACATCCCTGTTAAAAAATGATAGATATAATTGACACTCACATAGTTTAATTTAGGAGAGTACTCATCTAGCATTCTGTCAAATCCATTTGGCTATGTAGTGAACTACTAGTCTACTGCTACTATTATGATCATCAACTATTTTGGCGTGACATTTTGACATATTTACTTAACTGAGATAACTTTGGTGGAATATGGATATGCAGGACGGTTCTGATGCTGTCGCTGTAGGTTTAGGTGTTGCTGCAGCTGCCGCGCTTGGACTTTTGGTGTTCTCAGAGGTTAGGCTCCAATGTATCTTATCTTGAACGTTATATTGAGCACAATTTGTTAGATAGAAAGCTCACGGTTGGTCCTTTTTATCAGGCAGAAACATTACTCCAACTGTTAGGTTCAGCTGGACTTGTCCAACTAGTCAGCACGAAACTTCTATTTGCAGAGGTACATCAGCACCATTTACAATGTATTCTTTTCTTGCCTCGAAAGGGCTGTCAGAAACGTAGTCCTGGTGATCTGGCCTTAGCTGCACTCATCTATCTTGAATTGTTCGTTTCTTTTACCTGTTGAGTTTCTTATCCTTTTTTCAGTAACATATATATCGTTCAACTTTAGTAAGATCCTGAATCTAATTTTGTATATTCTGAAGACCACTCGAAGGCTCAAATGATAACATGTAAAAGAAATATCCTTTGATGAACTAATTTTACTTCTAATTCTGCTTTGTGTTATGGTAGAAGGTGAATCCAATTTTATTAGAGAGCGACCTTTATAGTTTCACAGGTTACTTAACATTGACACTAATCACTGAAGAAACTTTTTGAACTTGAGAGGTCCACTAATATGTTGACATTTTCACTTTCCAGGACAGAAAGCAAAGTCTGCAACAAGTTGATGAGTTCCTCACCAAAGAGATTGCTCCAAAGGAGCTTGTAGGTGACATTAAGGTAGTGTGTTCATATGTTCAGAACTTACTGAAGTGTTTTGTTTCCCATATCAGAGAACTGTATGTTGCTTTCGACCAGATATATATACACTTCGTAGTCACAGTTCCATTAATCATGTAATTAATCTTCCCACCTTGAAACTTCAGCAAATAGGGATGGCTCTTCTTCCAATCCCTGTGACTAGCAAAACTCTACCTGGACCTGCAGAGACAAGTGAATCAGTTCCTAAGGTGGATGCTGCATCATCTAAAGTAGAAGCATCCGTCAAGACACTTTCACCGTATCCTAATGTAAGTTAGCTCTGAATCCTGAATATTTAGTTTGATCATTTCATTGTGACTTGTGTGGTGACCTGTCCATAACACGAGTGACTAGCTCATCCTGGACCAACCTTCACTGTGTAAACCCCATGCCCAGAGTTACCTACGCTATACGAGCTACTTCAAGGCTCATTAGCAAAAGAATGTTAGTTGTCCACACCGAGCCATCAGTGGTAGCCATTTCCTTGTTTTGTTCTGTTCTTCATTAACTTCATCTCTAGCCATTTCCTTGTTTTGTTCTGTTCTTCATTAACTACATCTCTTTCTAATTTGTTGATGCAGTATCCTGATCTCAAGCCTCCAACATCACCTATACCGTCACAACCTAGGGGTAGTGCGGAGAAAACTGAAACAGTTTCCAAGGTAGAAGTATCTGCCGAGTCTACTCCAGAATTCAGTTCAGTTCCAAAACCAGAAGTAGCAGCAGAAGCACCAACAGGAATTACAAGGCCACTTTCTCCATATCCCAATGTAAGTTTCTCCATTTCATTCTCTAGAGTATGTCTCATCATTTCAGTATAACATGATAAGTAAAGCTCCTTGGGCCATACGCCGGATTCTAACTTTCGGCTGATGAATAGAGAATGATCCTCGTTTAAATTCTGAGATTGTGGTAGTGCGGAGCTAGTGGACTACTTCAATACAACAAACAACAATAACATACCCATAGTAATCTCAGTGAAGTGATCTGGGGAGGGTAGAGTATACACAGACTTTATCCCTGCCTCGTAGAGATAGAGGGGCTGCTTTTGGAAGACGCTCGACTCAAACTTGCAACAAGCAGTAACTTGTCAGAATTGCCCGTCCACAATGAGTGGACTAATTCAATAACATGTGTCTGGGACATCCGTATCCCGTGTTGTTTTGTCATTTCATTCGTATTAACATCTATACACTGATCCCCTAAAAGATAACAGCATGTAACAGTTCATTAAAGTTGGCATCAATGACCTAGAAACTAAGAAAGTCACTTGCTGCAACATGCTAAAACATACACTGATAGTGTAAAATTTTTTTATACCGTTAGTACATATAAGTTAAATCCGTTCTTTATTTGTGGTTACAGTATCCTGATTTCAAGCCTCCGACTTCGCCAATGCCTACGCAACCATAATGCTGGACCTGTAGATTTCCATATCCAAGGTTTATCAGCTCCACAGTTGCCATTTTTGGAGGATTTGAAGGGAAATTTGTAAGAGTATTTCCATTCTTTGTAATTTATTGATGAATGTCATCATGTCATGTAGATAGAGATGGTGTAAAAAGCTTTTGAGTTAAGCAATACAATATAATAAAATACGTACATCTTAAAGTATTATTTAAAATTTATAAAGAAAATTATGTCAAAGTAAAAAGAAGGAAGGAAGTATTAAATTTCTATATAAAGCAATTTACTCTGGTTGTTAGAACATAATTTCTGGGTACTAAAAATAGATACATCTCTTTTCTAATTATTTTGATATTTGATTTACAATGTGATGAGACTTTTAGGCATTATATTTTGTCCTCACGTGGTGTGACCTTTTTCTGTGCCTATATATGCGCAGAAATTATGTATTCCATTTTTACTACTCTAATTTTGTATGTTGTTTAGGAAATTATTAAAAATATAATTATATTAATTAATATATAATTTTGAGTTTTAAAAAATAATTTAAGAAAATAAATAATTAATATTCGAGATGTAATAAATTTTATTTTAATAAATAAAAATGAAAGGAGGGAATATTTCATGACCTTGGATGCAACTTGTAGGAAATGATTGAAAAATCAGTCTAAATTTCCTTTAAATTCTATAGAAAAATGGCACCTACGTCATTTTCTAGACTTTTGACAATTTTTACTTATTATGTAGATGAAAAAGTTCTTTTGGATCCTAATTCATATCTTTTGTGTCAATTTATGTTTGAAAGCAATTTTAAATAGTGAATCCATACACATCAAAATTTTGTAAAATTTCCTCAGGCTATTCTATCCTGACATCTCAAAAAATGTATAAATTCATGGAATATTCACACAAAAAGAGATCAAAATACGTCTTAACTCTTCTCGACAACCAAATAGTTAAGAAGATTCACAAAATCCTTTCATGGGGATAAAACTCAAATCATCCTAGCTAGTTTAAGAAATACACCACTAACGACTCTCAAATCACGATGGAGATCAAGTCCAAATCATCCTAATTTGAGAAATACGCCACTAATGACTCTCAAATCAAGCAGAAAATTCAGAGAGAAGAATCAAGGATAAACAAATTTGTACTTTAATTTCTTCATATTTTATTTGTGATTGTAATATATTTTTCATCACTTTAAACTTTATTTAATTAGTTATGTCTATTAAGATAATATTTTTTTGTTAACCATTAAGATAATATTATTATATAGGTAAGTGGCACTTTTGCACTGTTTTTTGTCTTTATTAAAACTACATTTATAAAGTGTTGGTATTCCACACAATTATTTATTTATTTGATGTATAAAACTTGTGGGTTGTTCTTCTTGTTTATGTCATTTAGTTTAGGGGTGTCAACTTCAACATAGTTCATAAGATATTTTATGTCTTTCCTTGTGTATATAAAAAAAAATATTTCGCACTTGTCTTTCCTTTCCCAACAATTTATACTCTTGGACAGACCCTTCCCCATCAATATTCCTAGTATTTATTTAAATTATATATAATATTTTTTTGTGTGTATTTATTGAAATATAAAAAAGAACCTTTATATTTGGTGTAAACATAAGCAAATGATGAATTTAGTGTCAACATAATTAAAAGTGTGTTATGACACTAACCTATCACTGTCCTATCTCTCCTATTTATCAAAGGCAACAACGTGGAAACATGTTCCCTTCTTCCTATTCATTTTCCTCCTTTCTATTCTATTTTGCTTACATTTCTTGAAATAATAAAATTTCATTAATTTTACCAATAAATAAGGTGTTTTTGAAACTATCACACGAGTCAGAGAAAGTGTTTGATCGTATCATAGTAAATCCATTTAAAATGACCCTCTAGGCATGACACAATAACATAGATGTTCAACTAGCATGATCATAGTAAATTTACATAAAATCTCACTAGTACTTGTAACAATAATAAATGACAGATGAGGACAGACTAATCAATCAAGGGACATAGAAAGAGAAAAATGGAAGTTGGATTTAATTGGTGGTGGCAAAAAGTGGCCCACAATTGAAACTTTCTTGAATTCTTTGTTCACATGACAAATTCTTCTTACCCCTTTTTCCACAAATTTTCCACCTTTATATACCCCCTATCCTTTCTCACTTCTTTCTGTAATTTATAAAGAAGCCTCTTAGTAGTTACAAAGCAACTTCACTTCCTCTCCTTTTTTCTTGAAAATAGTTAGTGATCAATTTGTCATCTTTATATATAAATCTCAGTTATTTCAAATACCCATTTTCTATTTGAATATTGTACTTGTTCTCTTGTTTTGAAATACCCCATTTAGTGCTTTTGGCTCAACTCTTTTCAATTCACAAAAAAAATTGGATGCTTTTTTTTCTACTTTTGTCACTGAGAATTGAATCATTTTGCTCTTTTGTCACTAAAGATTGGATCTTTTTCCACTTTGGTTACTAAAGATTAATCCCCAAATGGAGAAAGTTAAAGCTTGGGATAAAGAAACTCTGGTTACTGAACTTACTCAAGGGAAAGAGTTTGTAAACAAGCTAAAAAAACAGTTTGATCCTCTGGCTTCACCAGAGGAATGTGATTTACTTCTTGAGAAAATACTTTCATCACTTGACAAATCATTGTCAATTTTGAATTGGAAGGATTTTCATGAAACAAAAGACCCTTTTTCTTCTTGTCCATCAATTGCTGACTTGGGCCAAAATAAGAAAAGGTGAATTAATTTTAGACCTCAATTAAATCATTTTCTATGGTTTCTTGAAATTGAAGCAGTGGATTTTGTTCTAAAAAATTGTTTGGATTTGCAGAAAGAAAATGCAGCAGTGGAGTAAACAAGTTAGAATATGTGGAACTGAGCTTGATAGTTTCAATCATGATGATGGTTATAGTTGGAGAAAATATGGACAGAAAGACATTTTAGGAGCTATTCATCCAAGGTAAGAAGAAAAGAGAACTTTCTTTTTCCCTTTTTTTTTTGGTTGTTAAACTATTTTCATATCATGACAGTACTCTACTGATTTAATTTACGTGATGTAGTTTGATTGGACATAAGAGCCTTGCACAACAAGAGCTTAGTACACCGAAATTTATATTTATATCTAAGATGAATTTTTCATTTGAAATTGCAGGGCTTATTATAGATGTACTCACAGGCATACACAAGGCTGCTTAGCAACAAAACAAGTTCAAAAATCAAAGAAAGATCCTTTAGTCTTTGAAGTCACATATAAAGGAATGCATAGTTGCAAAACCTCACAGCCATCAATATTCATTTCATATGAAAACCAAAAGCCAAATCAGTGTCAAATAAATAAACAAAAAGTTGAAAAGTTGAATACTATCAAAGAAGAAACTGGTCCTTTCACCCCAATAAAATGTGAAAGTCAAAAAACCCAATTCTTTGCCAATTCAATAGAGCCATTTACATCAGAATCCATGTACTTGTCATTGTTGCCTACTCAAGAAGAGGAGTTTGAGATTGACAACATGTTACAGAGCTCAGAATCGGATCGTATTGAGCTAAGCTCAACGCCAACTTCAATAATCGATTTGCCATTCCATACACATTTGGATTTATCGATGGATGGTCAACTTGATATTCACGATCCAAAGTTGATGATTGACATTTCTGAATATTTCGAGTAGTGACAACGTCACAAGTTCATGTAAGGTGTTCGTCATCGTACCTAGGATTTGAACCTATGACCCAGAATCGAGTCATATTGAGTGTTTTTTCGACACCTTAATTTTAGAGTGCCACCTACTTTTTGTACCGTGATCCATGGATTTGCTAATGAAATGACTTTGAGCCTGTTTGGATCCGCTTATAGTGAAAATGATACAATTGTGAAATTATTTACTCAAATTGAACTAACCCAAACTATTTACATTACCCAAGTTGTTTACCCTCTTAATCCACTTTTCTCTTTTTTATTTCGCTCATAATGTCAGCATGACTCCTATGAGTTAATCCTCTATGATAATTTGTCGGTATATTGATACTGTATCGGTATCCTCTGTCGGTATATCGATACTTTATCAATATTATTAAGAAATAAATAAGACACAACAAAAAGAAAATTATTAAACTCTAAATTAGTAGAAAATATATTATTTGTGATACTTTGTCGATTTATTGATACCATATCATATAAGACTGAGTTTAATCTTCTATAATATTCTATCAGTATATGGATACTCTATCTGTATCATATAGTTTTTGTTTTTTTTTAAAAATAAATAAGAAACAATTAAGAGAAAATTATTAAAGTCACACTCTTATTTATAAACTCTAAATTAATATATACTTCGTCAATATAGATACCACATCAATATTATATAGGAATGAACTTAATCCTTTGTGAAAGTCGATCAACATATTCATTATAATTTCAAATATGAAATTTTAACTTGCGACATCATTGCTGTTATAAAATGCCTTTCTTCCTGGCACAACTAACACAATCATCAAGTATCTGTTTCATCCCATATTTGTACACAAAACCTTTCACGATCCCCACTTGATTTCTCTCTTGAGCTCATTCAAGTACCTGGTAAAAAAAACAAAAAATATGTTTCATTATCTCTTTAATCAATCACATCATTTGTCGAATCCGAGCAAGCAATAATGACGACGACGATGCAAGGGGGTCCTCTCTACTTAATTCTTTAAGAGTTAGAAGAAATGTTTCCTAATATAAGGATAAACTTTTCCTCTATTTTACTAATGAGGGAGAAATGACTCTTCATTTCCCTTTGCTTGGTTCTCCCTACATTTCCTTATTCTTTCCATCTTCATTTCCGAATTCACACTTATTACTTAAACCCAACAATTTTTCCTATACCTAACACTCGAACCTTAGACCTCTGATTAATGTGGAGGGATCTCAACCATTCCATCACAATCCAAGTCAGCGATCAAGAAGTAATGTAACGTATTATGCAAGGTTGATATAATATCTTACCCTTGGTTGACTTTAAACTCTGGATAATTGTGTTGATAGTAATTGCCAATCTCTGCAGTAGAAACAAAAGAGCTAGCACACAAGTAACGCCCATTGAGAGAACCACCACCACCAACATCATTCATGAAGAACAAATGAGCTTCACAAACATCTTCAATATGGACAATTGGAACTTTTCCAATAAGTTCCTCTAAGAACTTGTGTATTGTACATGTTCTCCTCCTGAGTTAACACTGACACGAACATACTAGGAGATGTTGGCATATAAGGCAAATAAGTGTGTCCTCAACATAATGTCACCACCTCCAAATCTTCCTTGTCAAACTTCAATATCTTTGACTCTGTATAATCCTACCAAAATTTATGTTATATGCTAAAAAGTCATCTTTTAACAGATTAAAAAAGAAAATAAGTCAAATAAATTGAGACAGAAAATGTAAAAACATTAAGCTCACCCTAAGCCAGTGTGGAGTGTAAGGATTTGAGAAATTAAGAGGTGTCCAACATGTTTCATCAATGTAACCACTAACCCCATCTTCCTTCAATGGGGAGGCAGTTACAATAGAGGCTGTATAGATAAGTCTCTTCACTGTCCTACATTTAAGGCAAATCATTCCAATTTTCTTCACTGCAGCCTCTGTTCTATTTTTGTACTGTTTCATATCAAGGTCAAAATTCACTTATTAAAACAAAAGAATCAATAATAATTTAATTTGAATTTTTACTTCAAAGGAATATCTAACACATAAATTGAAACACAAGGAAGGAAGTAATATCTAGAGATAGGGGGTTGGTATTCAGTCAAAAATATTGGGCTTAGTTGTATCTCTTGTAATCGTGCTACTATTTGATGATAAAAAAAAGTAAGAATTTCGAAATTTAGACTTTAAACTTAATATTGAATTCAGATGAAAGAACTTTAATTTTCTTAAAATAAAATTTATATATTTGAAATTATGTAAAAAGTGTTTAATCATATTAGATATGATTACAAAATATCGAATATGATTTTAAAAGACTAGGAAGAATATTTTGTTTTAACTACGCAGAACCACACCTTTAATATTGTGCAAGAAACATAGTGCTTGTTATTATAGATATTTGTATATAAATAGTTTCTAGTTTATTAATTGTAAATAAGAAAACGCAAAATACTTTTTTCATCTCTTATGATTCTTGATTATCAATGTTTATCATAGTTACACAACTTATAAAATATTAAAAAGACATATACAAAAATTTTCATCAAAGAACATTTTAGTAGATGTCGAAATTTCAATCATGTCACATTGGTGATTAAAAACATAATTATAATGTCAATGCACAAAAATCAAACTCAATCAAATTGGGGATAAGTGTTTGGAATTTGAACTTGAAACCTTAAAGGTGAATTTTGAATGCCTAAACTATTAAGTCAACCTCTAATCTAGTGTTCAAGAAATTTAAAATTAATATATATGCTAAGAATGTCAAAAACATTGTATATACAATATAATTTTTTTACTAAGACAGTTCAGATGAGCACCCTCACCCTCCGCCCCCTCCTAGATCTGCCCTATAATTCCATACCTGAGATCCTTGAGAATGCAATATAGGGGTAGCAACATGGAAAACAAATTCACATCCTCCTCAAATTCCTCTGCTCTATAAATGTCAGCTTCAAATAACTTTAATCTTTTATCTGCACCATTTAAGCTCTTCAATACTCCCACCTTTGACTCATCTTCTGCACTTAAAACAACTTTCAAAAGTATCCACAAATATATATAGACATATTTAGTATTTTTGAAAAATCCGAGCAATATATCTTAGAAATGAAAGGCATACCCAAGTTCCTTAGGGTAGCATGAACAAAGTAACCTTTATCCAAAAGTATTTTTACAAGAGAAGAACCTAATGTACCCTGCACCTCCTGTAACACAAATCTTGCACTTGCTTTTGATCTCCTCCATTTGTTGGAATTTTTGTTTCATTATCTCTTCCTCCTCAGCCATTTCTATGTTTGGGATATGATCTAAGTGGACAATATAATACTAGATCCCATGTGTTTTTTTTAAAACCTAATTTAGTATTATCTATTTTGGTATATTTTTATCATAGATGATACAACTTTTATAAATTAATAAACTTTCTAAGATAATATTGGTCAGTGAAAAAGGTCACCCATTTCAATAAGATAAAAATGATAAAACTTTAGTACTTTTTTTGGTTAAAATTTAAATCTTGTTGAATCTCATCTCTAACTTTTTTTATTGTATCCAAAAGTTCCGATATTGTCTTCTCGAACTGTACCAAAAAATAATAGAGTGTTCTAAATACGATAAATGCTTCCGTGAACGTAATTGATTCCAAAGATATTATATTGTCTTCAACCACATTATCAATTTTTCTGGGAGAAATTAAGAATACATAAGGATTATAATTTCAAATATAAAATTTAACTTGCAACATCATTGTTTCTATAAAATGCCTTTCTTCCTTGCACAAGTAACACAATCATCAAGTATCTCCTTCATCCCATATTTGTACACAAAACCTTTCTCAATCAACTTTGTTGATCCCCACTTGATTTCTCTCTTGGGATCATTCAAGTACCTAAGAATCACAAGTGTTATAAGGAAAGGAAACGAAATCGATATTTTTGAAGAATCCTAGCAACAAAGAAATAATGCAAGATTGATATAATATCTTACTCTTGGTTGACCTTAAACTCTGGATAATTTTGTCGATAGTAATTCGCCATGTCTGCAGTAGAAACAAATGAGCTAGCACACAAGAAACGCCCATTGGCAGCATTATTCATGAAGAAGATATGAGCTTCACAAACATCTTCAATATGCACAATTGGAAGTTTCCCATTAAGTTCCTCTAAAAACTTGAGTAGATTATAAAGTTCCTCCTCTTGAGTTAACAATGACACGAACATACAAGGAGTTGTTGGCATATAAGGCAAATAAGTGTGTCCACCTACAAGGCCACAACATAATGTCACCACCTCCAAACCTTCCTTCTCAAACTTCAACATCTCTTTCTCAGCTAGCATCTTTGACTCTACATAATCCTATATAACGAATTTAAGTTATCTATACTGACATTGTAAAAGTTCATAAGTGAATTACAAGGAAATATAAGGCTCACCCCAAGCCAAGGTTGGGTGTAAGGATTTGAGAAATTAAGAGGTGTCCAACATGTTTCATCCATTACTTCTTTGTAACCACTAACCCCATCTTCCTTCAATGGGGAGGCAGCTACAATAGAGGCTGTATAGATAAGTCTCTTCACTGTCCTACATTTAAGGCAAATCATTCCAATTTTCTTCACTCCATCAACTGTAGCCTCTGTTCTATTTTTGTACTGTTTCATATATCAATGTCAAAATTCACTTATTAAAAGAAATTATTTTCTTTGTCCTAATTTATATAACATAGTTGAAACATCAAGATTCAGATTTTAATAAAATTCCATACTTGAGATCCTTGAGAATGCAGTAAAGGGGTAGCAACATGGAAAACAAATTCACAGCCTTGAATAGCCTCTTCAAATTCCTCAGCTCTATAAATGTCAGCTTCAAATAACTTCAATCTTTTATCTGCACCACTTAAGCTCTTCAATAGCCCCACCTTTGACTCATCCTCTGCACTTGAAACAACTTTAAAAAGTATCCACAAATATATATAGACATATTTAGTATTTTTGAAGCATGTGAGCAAGAAATGCAAGACATACCCAAGTTCCTTAGGGTAGCATGAACAAAGTAATCTTCGTCCAAGAGTTTTTTGACAAGAGAAGAACCTATGTACCCTGCACCTCCTGTAACACAAACCTTGCACTTACTTTTGATCTCCTCCATTTGTTGGGCTTTTTGCTTTAGGTCTTACTCCTCAGCCATATCTATATTTGGAATTTGATCCAAGTGATGGATAAATTGAGCTTGTGGACAATATAATACTAGGCCCCATGTGTTTCTTTTTCCCAATCTATTATTATTTGTTAAAAGTCTATTTTTATAAAACTTTTTAAATAAGAAAACTGGTACATCACTCAAATCTCTTTTGATAACTCTAAATATATTTGAAGAATTAATTATACAATCATCAAGTATCTCCTTCATTACATATTTGTGCACAAAACCTTTCTCAATCAACTTTGTTGATCCCCACTTGATTTCTCTTTTGGGATCATTCAAGTACCTAAGAATCACAAGTTATACAAGGAAAGAAAATAAGAAATCAAATTTGACAAAAAACAACAAAAAAACTTCATGGTGCACACCATGGCTTGTGACAGGGTCTCGTGATGTGCATCCCTCCTAGTCCACCCTCTCTTTGCACTTCATGGCACCCTTCACTATCCTTGGTGCTCCCCACAGGTCGAGTTGGGCTATATTGGAGGGGTCCGTCCAGGTATATATAGTTTGGGATTTTAAGTGGGTATATTTGGGTCATTTTTGTTATACTCTAGAAAATTATCAAAATAGTCCTAGATAAAAGATCGCTCACATAACGTGTTATGTCAAATTTTTTTTGGCCAATCTCAAGCCAGAATATCAATTATGGTGCAAAAACATGTCCAACGATGATCTCGATGAATTTTTAGGCCAAGCGATCAGTTAGTATAGTGGGTTACAGTTTGTAAAGGTGGTTAGCGGTGGAAATGAACGTGGAGGTTTTAGGACATGGCAACAAATGGTTGATGATCGTAAAAATGATGATTAATAGTTGTGGTATCTATTAATGTTCATCCATTGGTGTAAGTAAGTCAACAATGACGATTGTTTATTGAATAATTATAATTGATACAAGTGTTGGTAAAAAGTCATATTCACATGTGTAAATGAACTCCATTTCGTTGATATTACAAAAATATTTTATGTCAATATATTAAATTTTAACTAATAATAATAAAAAAAATCTTTATAGTAAAGGCTAAGTAAGGCCCAAGCCAAATCCCAACATCTAGGTTAGGGCACAAAGCTTAACAAACAACACCTACTGATTTGGTGGCCCAAAAGTGTAGCAACTTTGGAATTTTAATTCATAATAAATAAATAAATGGAATTTAATTGAATAGACATACACTAAAAATAGAATATCAATAATTGTAGTAATTATTTGAAATTTAAATTCTCTCAATTTTAATTTATTTGACTTGATTCAAAGTATGAGAGTCAAATTAAATAAATATTTTAAATGAATTTAGATAAAACTTTTTTTGTTAAATACTCTCCTTATTAAATTTATCTGACTTCATTTGGAGCACGAGAGTCAAACTAACTGTTACTCTGTGAAAAAGTCAAATATAATTTTTTAAATATTTAGAAGTGACATAATTATAATTCAAGTTAACTTTAATTTAGAGATCAAATAAAAAAAAGTTGTTCAAATTATAAATACTTTTCTAATTTAAGATTATGCCCTTGAGTTATAAAAAAAGTCGAAAAGAGTGTGAACTAATAGCAAGTGTTTGAAAGTTCGAACCATTGAAGAAAAAAAGGATATGAACTAATAAGGAAAAGTTTTAAAAATAAAAATAAAATGAGAGGAAGTAATTAGATTGAATTATCTTTTTTTGGTAAATTAATTAGATTCATTATCATAACCAAATATTCACATTCCCATTTCAATTGAAAATTCTGAAAAAAAAAAAAACATATCTTCCTTTCCCTATTATTTTTGCAGAACAACATATACATACACAAAAAAAATCCCCTACATCTTCAAATACGTCAATGGCAATTCCTCCATTTTTCCTTGAATTCTGATTCTCTCACACACAGATACACACACTTCAATCTGTGTTACCCATTTCATACACCCATTTTCTTTTCCCTTTCAAAAGAATTATACTTCCCATATCTAGTTTTTTTTAATTGTCTGGATTTTGAAGATCCTCATAATCTTGTGGAAATGAAAATTACCATCTTTCTTTCATAGAAACAAAAAAGAAACTTTTGGGTTTTTTATTTTTATTTTTTAGTTTTTTTTAATATCTATACACATAAGTTTTCATTTGGGGTTTCTTTATCTAATCCATCTCCATTTGAATCGCTTCATCAAGACGTGCTATCCTAGCGTTTCTTCTTTCTTACCTTTTAGGGTTCCGTTTGCCCCTTTTTCATTCTTAGTTATTTGGGGGTTAAAAAAATGTTTTTTTTTTGTTTCATATGAAGTATTAGATTCTGTTGGTATTTGATTACTGGTGTTCAAGTTTACTTGCTTTTGTTTTTTGTAATTTAAGGTGTATTATTATTGGCTACCTTGGTTAGTGGAGTTATTAGTTTAGCAGAAAGGTTGTTAGATAGATATTGGAATTAGAAAAAAAAAGGTGAAAAAGAGTGGATTTTTAGTGTGTAAACCAAGTAGTGGTGTATGGGAGAGCATGAGGGATGGGCAGAGCCAAGTGGGCTATTGCCGAATGGGCTATTGCCCAATGCAGAACCAATGATCCGAGTCCTTGACTCGGAAAGATGGTCAAGGGCTGAGGAAAGGACAGCTGAGTTAATTGTCTGTATCCAGCCTAATCGGCCATCTGAGGAGCGGAGAAATGCTGTTGCTGATTATGTTCAGCGGCTCATTATGAAATGCTTTCCTTGTCAGGTTATCTTGAAATTTACTATTGGTTTTATGTTGCTACATTCTGATAACAATAGCTGTATAGAAGTTTCATATGCAATCTTTGGCTGATCCATTGTGATATGACCTAGTTTTCTCGAAATGTAAAATTGAATTCCCAATGACTTTGGTGCTTTAGTATATATTGGTTGAAACTTTGGCCACGATAAAACTATTTTAACTTCTGAAATGACTTAATATCTTGTTCAAATTATAGAGAGAGTTGGTCTGCTTTGCTTAGCCCGTTTGCGACTGGGAGACTAAATAAGAGCTATGTGAAGTGTTAAATGGGAGAATAAATACAGGATCTTAGTGGACTCAGGGATGTTTCATTTTCCTTTCTTTTTTGATCCGAAGAGTTAAGTGGAATAGATATAAGAACAATAGATCATTGATGAAGCTCAATGAGTTCTGAAGCGGGAGAATGGAAATTTATGTAGCGGAGGTGGTTGAATAGAAGTGCTAAGTGAACTGCTGGTTTGTAGTGGTTAAAAATGTAGCAATGCAATCAATAGAAACATGGAATCATCATGAATGATTGACAGAGTATAGCATGACAAACATAGTTGTATCTCATTGATGAGGGAAAGTGATTATCTCTACGATGATAAAGTCAATTGTTAGCATTAGCGTTTATGATGCGGTTGACTGATTCATTCTGGTTGTAAGCTTTCCTAGGAAAAGAAAGGTTTACTTAGGAGTTGCCATTCAGTACTTAGTCCTCTAACTTTTATTACTGAAAGAAAATATAATATACAGCATTTGGTTGTGGCTTGCTATATGAGGCTTTTTGCTACTAATTTGTTTTTTCTTGATCACCTTACACTTTCCAGGTTTTCACTTTTGGTTCTGTACCCTTGAAGACTTATCTTCCTGATGGTGACATTGATTTAACTGCCTTCAGTAATAATCAAACTTTGAAAGATACATGGGCTTATCAGGTTCGGGACATGTTGGAGGAGGAGGAGAAAAATGAAAATGCTGAATTTCGTGTTAAGGAGGTTCAGTACATTCAAGCTGAAGTATGTCTTCTACACAACCCCCATTTAGTTTAAAATTTGCATTTAATGTGCTTTTAGTTTTGTTGCTGAGGGTCTACCGGAAAATAACCTCTGTACCTTAACAATGTAGGGGCAAGGCTGCATACACACCACCCTCCCTAGACCTTACTTGTAGGATTACACTGGGTATGTTATTGTTGTGCTCTTAGTTTTCTTGCATCAGTGAATGGTAGGAAAAAACAGGTGATGTCTGTAGGTTTTCTTTTCTGCTGTGATTGGAATTACACCCTGCTGACAGAGTTAGAGCATCTTACTCCATTTAGGGAGTTCTGTTCAGGTTTCGTCCAATTTTGAGAACAATAGATGGGTGAAAATAGTTTCTTTTGTTATTTATTTTGGACCCGAATGGTATCTGCATTCTTTGGGCCTTAAAGGAATATCGTAAAGAAAATGAAGTCTACCATGATATCTGTATAGTCTCATTTTCTTCTGACCTTTGAGAATAAAAGCTAATGTCATGCTGGAAGGATTTCCTTTTTCCCTTTCCAATTTGTTAACAGAAAATCTAAGAATTTGATTGACTTGTTCATATATCTTTCTTTCACGCGATGGTTTTGTATTATGGTAAACTTTCCATTCGTCAAGCTATAAGTCACAATATGAAGGTTTGGGAGAGGGTGATGGAGTTGAGGGTGAGGAGGATCGTGACTATTTTGAGAAGTAATTTGGATTTATGCCAGGTAGCTCGACTATAGAAGCCATTCATCTCGTCAGGAGACTGGTGGAACAGTATAAAGAGAGGAAGGACTTACACATGGCGTTCTTCAACCTAGAAAAGGCTTAAGACAAAGTCCATAGGGAGGTTCTATGAAGGTGCTTGGAGGTAGCGATAGAGATTGAGGTAGAGGTGAACCCAAGAAGTATTAGGGAGACCTGATTAACAGGACATGACACAGTTGCATCTTACCGATGACTTGACCTTAGATAGGAATGTGTGAAGGACACAAATTAGGGTAGAAGGTTAGTTGGTTGGAGTGCATTGTCTTGTTATCCTTACTAGTAGTTGTAGTACTAAGCTTGTAATTTCTTGTTCTTCTATTCCTAGTAATATCAGTTGTTTTGTGTAGTTTGATTATAATATTAGTTAGTTGTAGTACTATTCTACTATTATTTGTTGTTTTTATTACCATCTATTGTCTCTTGTACTTTCATTATATCTTTTTCTAGACTATTTTTGTCTTGAGCTGAGGGTCTATCGGAAAAGGTTTTTTTATTGAAGCATCATGGTTCTAGTATGAATCTGAGGTTTTAATCGATTCATAGGGTCTAGCCTCTCTACTTTAACTTTGAGGCAGAGGTGAGATCTTCGTATACTCTACCCTCCCCAAACCCTACTTTGTGGGACTACACTGGGTATGCTGTTATACCATTCATCAAGGCATATTCAGTGATCAAATGTAGTCTTGTCTGTGAGTCTCTTTACATTTCATATGTTAGAGTTGTAAAATTTAATGAAGCATTTTACTCGTGCATTTATTTAAGACTCATCTGTGCTGCTTGATTGCCAATTAGCATGGCATATGTATCTCTTGATTGGGTTTTTCAATATCAAGAGCAGGAAACTAAAAACTTGTATTCCTTCATCGGCTTAGTTCATTGCTTTAGGCATGATGAGAGACAACTGATAAAAGAGAATGTTGACAGATGTCAATTACAATGCTGTTATAGTGTTATTTATGTAAGCCTTGGTTTAATGACGTCTTATTTTCCCCTTGTTCTATTTGTTAGTCTGTCTGTTTGTCTAATGGGATCTTCTTGGGCTTGCTGGGGGGCTTCTGTATGCTGCAGTTGCAGTTCAGTATCCTATTGGTGTGGATTTTTCCATTTGGGGTCTTTAAATGTAATTTAGTTTTTCACTGATGTAAGCTTCATATTTTTGGTAACACCTGGCACTATATAGTATATATGCTATTTCTTACGCCTTGAGGACTTTGTCATGGTGATGACATATTAGTTGCTGTGATGTTTTTGCAAGTTTTGAGTTATTCCCTCAATTTACACTTTTAACTGTTGAGGATCTATAGGAAATGATCTATCCGACAGGTAAGGTCGGTGTACATCCTATCCTCCCTAGATCATTGTGGGATTACACTGGGTAAGTTGTTGTAGTTTACACTTTTACCTGGGATTGAACTTGGTTAATGAGTAAATTATAGTGTTGAAGGATAGGCTTTTTTTATTTGAATTATTGAAATGTCGTTTGGATTAGTAGCTAATAATTTAAGATGAACAATCAATAATTTATTTATATTGTTGTCTTATTATAATACTTAGAGAAGTCAATTGCTGCTTAAGTTCTTGGTTGTTATACTTAACATTTTTTCATTTGTATTCTATGCACCATAATCATTTATTCTTTATTTTTGTGTGCACTCACTTTTCGTTGTTCTCTTCCCCTTTTCTATTGCAGGTGAAGTTAATAAAATGCTTAGTTGAAAATATCGTGGTTGACATATCTTTCAATCAGCTGGGGGGTTTGTGTACCCTTTGCTTCCTTGAGGAGGTATGCAGTTTCTTCTTACGTCGTAAAAACCTGATATTTGATTCATAACGTTAATATACCATTTTATTTTCAGTTTCCCAAAGAAAAAAAAAAGGAAATGAAATCTTTACTTTACTGTTCATCTTTTGTAGGTTGATCATCTGATAAACCAGAATCATTTATTCAAGCGCAGCATCATTTTGATTAAGGCGTGGTGTTACTATGAGAGCCGTTTACTGGGTGCTCACCACGGTCTTATTTCAACTTATGCCTTGGAGACCTTAGTTCTTTACATATTTCACATGTTCAACAATTTGTTTGCTGGGCCGCTTGAGGTTACTAAATTGAAACTTTTACCCTCTTTTCTTTTGAGGTGTTCTTAGTGCTGCATTCATCATCTCTATCCTTTAAGGTTTTGTATCTATACTTCATTCTCAGAAATAGTTTTATATTTATACTTGCAGGTTCTGTATCGCTTCTTGGAGTTCTTCAGCAACTTTGACTGGGACAACTTTTGTGTTAGCTTGTGGGGACCTGTGCCAATTAGTTCACTTCCTGATGTCACTGGTAAAGATATGCAGAAGAGTCACCTTTAGTTCTGTTTTCCTTTACTTTGATGTGAGTTTATTTGTTAGCTCAAGTGTAGTTGGAACATGCAGCGGAACCTCCTCGAAAGGATAGTGGAGAATTGCTCCTCAGCAAATTGTTTCTTGATGCATGTAGCTCTGTATATGCTGTTTTCCCTGCCGGCCAGGAAAACCAAGGACAACCGTTTATGTCTAAACATTTTAATGTGATTGATCCTTTACGAGTAAACAACAACCTTGGACGCAGTGTGAGTAAAGGTACTCAAGTTTGAAAGTTTTTAATGACATCCCTTGTTGTTCAAAGTAGTTTCTATATTTTTATTTTTATTTAGGGATATGGGGTCTTAGCTTACGTGGGTTTACTTAAATTTAGTTGCAGTTTCAGTTTTTCTCTGGATTTCATTTTCTTGGTTTATAAAACTCATTTCTATCTGACCAATCCAAAAAGAATATCTACTTGTCTTTGGTGTATTTAATTGGAAGGTTTGTAAGCAGGGCACTTTACAGGGTTCCTTTCTCTTTCGATTCTGATGTTAGTGAAAAATGTATGTTCACTGGTCAATACTTGATATTTTTGTTTGTGTATTGCTCTTCTTGCTGTTTACTCTTGTCAGTTCTGGTTACTGATGAATTGCTAAGAGATGCATTGAGAAGCTTCTTTATGTTTTGTTTTGGGTGGGTTGGGTGCTGGAAATCAATTTTCTTTCACTCCTTTTGTTACTCTCTTCCAATGATTTTTGTTTAAATGTTTGGGGCATCTATTGATACTATTTTCTTATGAGTTTTAGTATGCTCCATGTTATGCAATGTAATTCTTTTGAACAAGCTGTGATTCTTGGGTAGTTTGAAGGTTTTTATTTTAAATTTCTGTCTAGATCCCTAGAAAAATGTTTGCTGGTGCCTTTGAAGAACAAAGAGTTAAAATTCTATTGCTGCTTGTCTTACGCAAAATTCTATTGACTAATTATGACAGTGTCACTTAATTCTAAAAGGCGCACTTGTATGGTTCTTAGTACTTTGCACCGAAATGGGTTCTTAGCATGATTTCTTTTGCTGCTTCATGTGGATATGATTTCTGTTGTTGACAGGTAACTTCTATAGGATACGGAGTGCATTTGGATTTGGTGCCAAAAGACTGGAAAGATTACTGGACTGCCCTGAAGAAAATCTCATTTATGAAGTAAATCAGTTCTTTATGAATACATGGGACAGGCATGGCAGTGGTCAAAGGCCGGATGCACCTGGGGCTGAGTTGTGCCCGAGATTGGCATCACTAGATGATCAACCTGACCTTGAGTATTTGAGGGTCAACTCTAGTGAGAAAAAGGTGAATGAAAAATCTTCTGCTCATGATGTTGAGGTGGAAGGAACTGGATCACGGATTGTTTCCTCCCAACATGGTAATCGTTTAGTTGGAAGCTTCTCTAGAATGAATGATTTAGCTCAATCCTCTTATACTGAGAGCCAAAAGAGCTATGGAAATTTGACCACCTCAAGGGGATCCGATCAAATGAAAAAGGAGGTCACTTCCTCTCAGGTTTTGCGGTCTGATAAAAATCAGAGAAATTTGAGATCTGATCAAACAGCGAATGATACACAGGGTAAGTTTGTTTTTTCTAGAACACGGTCTAGTCCTGAGCTGACTGACACATATGGTGAAGTTACTTCTCAAGGAAAGCATGGCAATGCTCTGGAGACTGCAAAACTGCAACCTACTCCTTTGAGACAGGATGGCAGGAACTGGAGAAAGAATCAAGGATCTGAAAATTTAGCTAGCCAGAGTGGTCGATCCATAAATAATGATACTTCATCTATCAGACATTTTCCATCTCATCAAAGTCTTGATGCCATCGCTGACTCCAACAGTAGATCAAATAGCTTTAACCAAGATGCCGGTTTAGATGCTCCAAGTGAAGAATTTTCATTTACTAGTAGTACACAAGGGATGCATCAGGATGAGCAAGATCTTGTGAACCTGATGGCATCTACTTCACTCCATGGTTTTAATGGACAAGTTCATTTGCCATTTAATTGGGCTTCAGCCCAACTTCCTTTCCCTATCTCACCTTCTGTTCTGGCTTCTATGGGATATAATCAACGAAATTTTCCGGGATTAGTTTCAGCTAATTTTCCTGTAATCGATCCTGCATTTTCCCATATGCAATATCCTCATGGTATGATTTCGCCTCACTTGAATCATTACTTCCCAGGTCTTGGCTTGAGTCCAACTTCTGAGGATACAATTGACCGGAATAGTGAAAACTTTAGTTCTATGGATATGAACTCAGGTGAGGTGATCAAAGATATCTGGCACGAGCCAGATGCAGGTTCCAACATTGAATTTGACCTAGAAAACAGAAATTATGAAGCACCTCAATATGATCATAAGCCACATGCAGTCCAATCAGGTTTTGATTTTGTTCCTTCCTCTCGGGTAAGTAGCTCCAGTAATAGAGCTCAGCAGAAACATACAAAGGAAAAACGTGGGCAAATCAAGGAAGAACATTCTCATGATATTCAGTTTCAGGATAACAGAATGAGGGATGTTTATGCTGAAGAAAGATTGGCAAGTTCAAGGTTCTCAACCACTGCTCACGGTAGTTCTGTGAGAAGCAAAACTTCTTCTGAGAGTTCTTGGGATGGTTCTTCTTCTAAAAGTACAAAGTCAACAAGGGGAAGACGGGGAAATAAAACAGGTGCTGCAGAGCCAACCGCTGGTTATGGAAAAGGTAAGATGATGTCTGACCATATCTCTGACCAAGCTGAGGAGGATGATCAGGATCGGTACTCAGTTTCAAACATGGGTACTGAATTGGCTGAGAGAAGCCAAGTACCTCAATCTGTTATTTCCATGCACGTTACAAGGCATCATGTGCCTGAATACGAAGGTGCTCAGACAAGTGGATCCGACCCAATAATACCCATTGCACCAATGCTCATAGGGCCTGGTTCTCGGCAAAGAATGACGGATAATTCTGGGGTTATTGCATTTTATCCCACCGGACCACCAGTTCCCTTTCTTACAATGCTCCCAGTGTATCCTGATGCATCAACCAGCCACTTTGGAAAAGAAGAATGCTTTGATAATCGTGAATCAGGCCACAACCTTGATCTGTCTGAGGGTTCTGATCACACTGAAAATCTGAATACTTCCCGTGCTATTAGTGGTGCTACTTCTATAGAAGCATCTGGTGGACATAAGTCTGATATACTTAACAGTGACTTTGCTAGTCATTGGCAAAATTTACAATATGGACGGTTTTGCCAAAATCCAAGGCATCCTGGACCTCTTGTTTATCCTTCTCCTGTTATGGTACCACCTGCATACTTACAGGGTCGTTTCCCATGGGATGGTCCTGGAAGACCATTGTCAGCCAACGTAAACCTTTTTACTCAGCTGATGAACTATGGTCCTCGTGTATTACCCATTTCACCGCTACAGTCTGTTCCAAATAGACCTCCGAACATGTTTCAACATTATGCGGATGACATACCGAGATATCGTAGCGGGACAGGAACATACTTACCAAATCCAGTAAGAAAGTTGCTCCAAAAAAACACTGTTTATTGATTGATATTGCTCTATTCATTTGTATGTTTGATCCTAGAAATGTGGTTGGAGAGAGGTACATGCTATATTATTATATGAAATGCATGCAGAATACTTGTACATTTTTGTCTTCATTTGTTTATTAGCCTTTTTGCTTCTTCAGATTCCAAGAGTGACTTTTAGATCAATAAAAGCATCTCAATGTTTCACTAGTTGCTTTTCAAACAATAATTTTACATTACTACAAAGAGAATCTTCTATTTCTTGTGGGATGTGGATATTATGCTTGTCTTGAGTTTACTAAATATAAAAAGAAAAGAGTTATGCTTTTCCAAGTATTAAGAGAGTATTATTTTGTAAGTGGAAAGCCTCGTCTACTTTGCTTTATCATGTCGTTCAATTGATGCCTAGGGGTGAAATGAACATTTGCCTATTCTCTGTCCATGAAACTCACATACATCACCCTAGTCTGGTATCCCTAGTTGGTCAAACTAGATTTCATGTCTGTTGACAGTGCTTGTGTTTTGCCGTATAAAATCCTCTTTACTAAGGTGTATGGTACTGTCATTTCTAGTAGATATTTTACCTTTACGATTTGACTGTTTCTTCAGAAGGCTTCAGTCAGGGATCGGCATGCTCCTGGTACAAGAAGGGGGAATTACAACCATGACAGAAACGATAACTACGGTGACCGAGAGGGGAACTGGAATGCTAATTCAAAATCCCGTGCTGGTGGGCGCAACTACAACCGCAACCAATCTGAGAAATTAAACTCAAGATTGGATCGTCCAGTGCCCAGTGAGAGCCGAGCTGACAGGTCATGGGGCTCCTCTCATAGACACGACTCCTTCCCTTCATATCAGTCCCAAAATGGTCTCTTGCATGCAACCTCTAGCCCAAGTGTCCCTCCCAATATGGTGTATGGTATGTATCCTTTATCATCAATAAACCCAAGTGCAACATCTTCAAATGGACCTGGTGGCCCTCCAATTTTAATGTTCTATCCATTCGACCATAATTCTACTTATAATAATTCACATGGAGAACAGCTTGAGTTCGGGTCTATGGGTCCAGTAGGCTTCTCAGGCACAAATGAACAAGCCCAGCCTGGTGACGGAAGTCGACCAAAGGGAGCAATTGAGGAACAGAGATTTCATGCAGTCTCTGGGCAACGGTCTTCCCCTGATCAACCGTCTTCACCTCATTATCAAAGGTAATATTTTAGTTGGGTTCTAAAGATGCATCGCACTAGTGATTTGGAGAAGTTCAGTAGAATCAATAGTATTTTACTTGTGTTTAGCTTTTTTTTTTGCTTGTTATATTTATGTCGAGGCTGCTTCCACACGTGCCTTGACATCTAGTTTCTCTACTTTGTTTTACTGGGATCATTGACTATAAAAAGTTGTGGCAAAAGATGCCTATGATGAACAAAGTGTCAGTTGGTGCTGCCTTCTTGCCAACAACACGCTTAACAATTGCTGTTTGAACACAGAATAGAAGCCGAAGCACTTATAAACTACTTGTTTGGGTTTAATTACAATAAAACTTGTTTTGGTTTATGCAAATGGTAGATTAATACTGAAGGCCTCACACGGGTTTAGTAACCATGGCAAGTAAAATTAGATTTTATAGATTGTATATATTTCCTCTATATAGTTGCTTTCGCAACGTACCTAGTGAAATCCCACAAAGTGGGGTCTTGGGAGGGTAGAGTGTACACAAACCTTACCACTACCTTGTGGAGGTAGAGACACTGTTTATATAGTTGCTTTTATCTTTTTCAAATACCCATATATGAATTAGATAAAACAAATGAAGGTCGTAGGAAGTATGCTGTATTTCTAGCATAGAATGATGCTCTGGCTAATAGGAATACTTTTAATTTACTGCACTGCCTGTTTCTTGGTGAAATATTTTTTAAGTTTGTCTATGCATCACACATCTCAGTGAAAGGATGTAATTGTTTTGGACGAAAAAACGTCACTTGAAAATGCTGATTTTCATCCCTTGAATATTTAGCAGGAAGAAGACCGAGAAGTGGTGATGGAAGAAACAATGGCAAGGCCTGGCGTGTTACTCATCATTCTTATCCCCATGTTGGAACTTGGAATTGGGCTTTCGCGCCCTAGCTTTTCATTTTTTGCTAGTAAATCTTGGTGCCTAGATTCGACGTAAGATGTGAAGTCATGATTTAGCAGAAGCAGGCAAGCAGCCCTCTTCAACAACGCCAAAGGTGAAATGTCATGTAGATTATTGACATATTGTAACCTCATTAAATCCAGGGGTTCAACTTGTTATATTAGTGTTACCATTGGAAATCATTTCCCAGGTAATGTACAAGAATTTGGTTTTACAGATAGACTGTGTAGTAGCTTTTGTTCACTCAGGATTTCAACAGTGTAGTGGTATATGATTACCTTGGTGAATTTAATAGACAAAAGATTAGAATTCATTTCAATCACAAGTTCTCTTATCTGGCAAGTACTTTGGAGTTAAAAGTACTAAGCCTAAGTACTCTCAATTACCATGAGGGACAGGTGATTAGCAGTTGCTACCACCCCAGAAAGTTCCCTTTGATAAGTGCGATGCCTATACTACTAGGTCATCAAGTTTTTTGTTTTCGTGATGATCGGGGGGAGAATGTCGACAAACAGGGCAGGTAGACTTCATCTTCAACCACTCATCAACACACTGGGCATGGAAGCAGTGTTGGCACATAGGTATGAGCCTGATGGACTCTCCAGCACTGTACTCAACTAGGCAGATTGGGCAAATCAGAGCGTTAAGCCCCGGAAGTCGTAGACTTTCACCGAGGACTACCTACAACAAAGGCAAATACAATAAATCCATGTATAAAAAAAAGAAAAATATGAAAGAAACATAACATTGAAACAGATGATGATAGATCTATCATCAAAAGCAAGAATACAACTAGTACAAACATCAACAAACTTGAACCTTCGAAAAGTAAGGCAACACTTCACTCCTTACTAACGTTCTACCATAATACACAACTCCCACGCCCTCATATTAAGGTCATGTCCTTAGTAATCTAAAATTGCGCTGTCTTGTCTAATCATCACCTCTCTCCAATGCTTTTTGGCACCCTATCTCTAACTTTCTTCTTGCCCACTATATATCCAACCTCTCACACCTCCTTACTGAGGTGGTGCCTCTCCTCGTGCCTACTATAACCAACCTCTCATCATCTTCTTATTGGAGCATCTACACATGCATGCATCTCCTCTTCACGTGCCCAAACCATCTTAATCTCGCTTATCCCATTTTGTCTACCACAAAGGCCACTCCTACCTTATCCTAGATAACCTGATTCTTAATCTTATCGCTCTTAGTATGCTCATACATCCATAAAGTTCATTTTATGGACAAGGGATACTCTCTTTTGAGATACCACCAAATTCCTACCTCATATATACATTTCAAACCACCAATAATACTAATAATTTAAAATAAACTTATAGAACTTGTTCTAAATCCGCCTTCTGATTACCTTTTGGTACGATTGAATCGTGCAATCATCAAGACCCGAAGTAGGTATAGATACTATTACGGAGGGTTCCCGAGGCAACGTTGATGTTGCCTCGAGAACTTGGAGCCGCCGCCGCCGGCCAATGGCATCGAGATGCAATCGACAAGCTGTACATACTAAACAGAAGAGGGATGGTACAAGTAGGCATATTATAACCATTAGGACGAAAATAATCGTTGCACGAGAAGACATGTTTGTGAGGACAAAAAAAACAAAAAACTCAAGAAAAGTTGCCAATGCCAATTTTATTTGTGATATGACAACAAAACTAAAGAAAGCATGCCAGCCAATTAATAACCACATTTCCTATAATGTTACTCCCCTAGTCACCAATTAATTGGCACATTTTTTAAAGTTAAATTGGATCAGATATTTTATAAATAAAATTTAGTACTGGAAGATACAACTTTTTTCATGTTAATTTGATGAAGATTATATTTTAAAATATTAATCAAAATTCACGTAGTTTAATTTTTGAAAAAGAAAACATGATAACTAATATGAGACTGGGGAAATTAGTTATATGCACTTGGTCAATTTGTGTTGTTGTCGTCTACTAGCTAGCTGACATTATAATTTACTTGGTCTGCTAATTAAGTTGACATTATGTTTTAATATATTTCCTTTGTACTAAAGTCATAATATGATCATCGTCGTACATCAACATTTTGAGCCAACTCAATCCTGTTCAACGTAGTTTTTATAAATGAAAGTTCTTTCTTAGCTAATTGCTTACGCTTTTATATAAGCTGATCATACAATTCAATTTAAAATATCCAAGTTTAGCCTTTAATTTTTAAATCTTGCACTTTATTTTTACTTGTTACTGTTTAACTTAACTAGTATATATTTGCTTATCGCGTAATTTTTTCTTATTATTGATATAAGTATTTTACCACACTATCCCTATTAATTGATGTTTGGTATAAAATCTTGGAAAATTATTTGAAAAATAGTATTTGATACTCAAAGTTGTGAGTGTTTACAGGGTCAACTTAAACCAAGTTAAGGTGTCTAGATGTGCATTTTCAAAGTTTGGGATGTTTAGTTAATAGTTGGGGTCAAGTTAAGGAGTCCATCTAAGTATTATGCATCAATCACCTCTGTTCTGCAACAGGCTGGTTGAATAGTTTTCAAGTGATCACTAGATGCATAAGACACCCCCTGTGAATCAATCTCCTGTCATGGTGTCTAATTTTATTTTTTGGTTTCCCACTCGGTGTCTTGACATTCCTGACTAATGTACGACCTCATTATGCGAACAAGGTGTCTTATGTAACAACTCTGATGTGTAACAGGAATAATTACACACTGATCATTCCATACAGCTTTGCATTTAATCTTCACAAACAAGCAATCTTCAATCTTAAACAAAATTGTCAATACATTCAACCATTCAAGGGTACTAAAGAATGTAAAATACAAAATGGAAAGTTCAGTTCTTTCTTGTTCATAATGAAAATTTGACAGCACTAACAGAGGTGTTTGATTAATAGTCCTGAGAATTTGCTTTGATCCTTGGATTCAATGTGGAAAATCTCGTCGAAGGAACACCTTGAACCTAAATGGATCCATGAAAATATATTTACAGGGAGTATTCAAATACAATTTTGGCAAAGAGCATCTAGTGGTGGAAGAAACTTGATCCAAAAATGACTTGACAAGCAAAATCGAACATCCATTGCATACACCCTATTTTCACAAAAAATCGGAGAATTCTAGTCAAGGTTATCAGCATAAATAAGTGTATATATACGACCAGACTTCTGTTCTCTATAACAATAACCAAAGAATATCAAAACAAACAACACTGTTATAGAAATGATTGATTATATATGCACTAGCAATTGTAGACATGATGTGTGCTATTAAACAGATGAGGAGAATGATTATTACCATTTGATATCTTTCTAAATTGAATTCATAGGATAGGTTGGAGGATGAGTTGGCTCATCCAGCTTCTTCAGCCTCAACAACGTCTCAAGAATGATACACACCAGCATTATTGTACCAAGAAGAAATCCATAACCTATTTTCCAGCTCTGCCCCGCGCCTGCATAATGCATTCCCAGTACTATGTTCACAGCTGCAAAGAAGAGGGCAATCCTCCCCACCCAGCCATGATACAAATTCCAACACTTGCGGTGTTTACTATCTCTATCTGGTCGTAGAAAGAATGCTAAAACCTGCACGTAAATAATTGAGTGCCATTGTTAGTCAAATAGGCTTTTCCAATGGTTAAACTGTTACTGAAACAGCAGCTAAATTTAGGATCATCTCTGGAGTAAGGTTGTAAAAGCTTTCAAGTACTTATCGATTTTCTGAATCAGACAAGAGACAAACCTGAAGAATGCTGAGCACAAGAACAAGAATGCCAATGCCTTCATGTGCTGGAATATGAACCTGCATCTTGTTGTGAAGTTGAACTCCAAGAACCACTCCGGCGAGTCCTAATATGAATCCTATGAACTGAGTGGATACATGAAAGTAATACCATAGTTTTTGGCTCTTTAAGTATCTTGCGAAAATCGCTCCAAAGGGGGAGAACAGTCCCCATCCCAGTATTCCCAATACCCCATGAGTCTTCCTTGAGCTAGTGTAGTCATTAGGTCCAGCCGAAACATCAAATGAATTACCTGAAGAGAGGAGAAAATTAGCTCCACTAAAGAAGTCAAATGTTTTACAAGCATTACAGTTTTCATTTTAGATAACAGAGAATAACATTGAAGCTATTACAAAAACAATACATAGCAGTTTTTCTTCGTCTTGAAGAAAATTGATTAAAGGGGAGCCTTGACATAACTAGTAAAGTTGTCAGGAAGTCACAGTTTCTAGCTGTGGAAACAACTTCTTGCAGAAATGCACGATAAGGTTGCATACAATAGATCAATTGTGGTGCAAGTAAAAGTATGTTAATATCTTAGTCTTTTAAGTCCAGGAAGAAGACAAAATGATTAATGACATCAATCCTTCTCAACAAGTTTGTTTTTCATGCATATATTATTCGTCCGACGTTTATCAAATTGGCCAGACAGAGGAGCACATTGACTAGCACCGCCTGCTGGCAACAGAAGCTATTTGATTCTATACCAAGACTCTTATATAGCTAGCAATAGTTCTGTTTATAATAGTATGAAACCTACTTTGACCATAAATCAGAAAATCTATTTCTGTGTAACTTTGATTACAAATCCTACTCAGAAATGAATTAAGCAAATCAACAAACACGAAATTCAAAACAGTTTTGATTTCCTACAACTTAGAATTATTCTTCTAACATATAGTTATTGAGAACAACAAATGATTCAATTGAGTAAGGAGAGTAATTAGACAAACGAACCTGAAGAGAAGTCGAATAGTATAGTTGTTTTATCATCATGTACAGTAAGGTGGTGATGATGAGGATATTTGGTTGCAAATGCAAGTAAGATGGGTTGGTTTTTTAGACGATTCGGATACCTAAGCTGGAAGGCCAAGTAAATTGTGGCACCTTGAAGATAAACGAGTGGTGGAACGCTTGTTAGTGGCAACTCGCCTTTTTCAGGTTTAATTTTCGAAGGTGTTAATCCCTCAACATAATATTGCTTGATTTTCCCCTGTCCTTCGGGATTCACCCAACCAACCATACAGCTCGAATTGATCATCTTTCCATCTCGTGAGAACCCCATTCCAACCCATCCAGTCGTGTACACAGTTGATAATACAATCGTGACCACATTGTCTTTAGTCTGTGAGTACTGTCACAAGGAATTAAGGCAAGAGTTATTTTGTGCTATCAACTGCCAAAATTAACCTTTGTATTCTATTGTGATTGTTAGGACTTCTGGTGTAGCATGAGCCTTTAAAGTACGTGAAGACTACAAACAAACACATCCTTAACGACCTCTATTCCTTACATGAAAGAATGCTTTGTTATTAACTAGAGTGTTATGACCTTTAATAACCAGAAATACTTTTGAAAAAATTGAGCAAGCACAAATCACTGCTCTAAGATTGACATAAGTGTAACTGCTACTTCTTTTCTCGAAAGGTAATATTAATAAAAGAAAAATACGATTCAAAATAAGTAGATATTGAAAGCTTGACTGATAGCGTAACTTACACGTAGCAGGAAAGAATTCCAAACAGGTTGGCAGATCATATTTTCTAGACCACCATAAGGAGGAGGAAGAAATTGAGCAAGATTTACGCTACAAAGCGCTTTTGCATCTTCATCAATGGCCATTACCATCCCTTTACGCCGTGGCAAAGAGATTAACATGATAAACAATGACAACACTGATAATCTTGAAATCATAGACATGTTTTCTTAGAATATTGAAACTTCAAAACAGGAGAAATCTGGACTGTACTAAGGGAAAAAAATGAAGAATTTGGTAGATGAGTGTAGGTGAACAAAATGTTTTCTTGGAGTTGAAGGCTAAGTGATTGAAGATGGTTGGGTGGGGTGGGGTGGGGTGGTGGTTGATCATCATCATTCTCTTCCATGACAATAATAGAAGATATTGCAACCATTGAAATGTCATTCATGACAAAAACCTTTTAACTGTAATTAGGATTGGAAATATTTGAGGTGAACTGTCACATGGAGTAAGTGTTTTAAAATTTTAAACATGAAGCAAGTGCGATTAAAAAAAAATAATTCAATTAATCATTTACTCGTAAATTACATTCATGGAATGCGATTTATGTGTAATGTATATCACTCTTAGTTTCTTAATTAAGCAAAATTATACATTTCTAATTCTGACTTAGAAATTGGTACTATAAACACGAATAGATGTTTTAAAAAAAAATCATATATGTAAAGAATGAAATGGCTAAAATACCCTTCGGTTGAGAAGCAGACATGTCGTTCAAGACCTGGTTCCCTTAGCCGTTTATATATATTAGAAATTAGTGAAGGACATATTTGCTCAATTTCGCGTTCGTCAATAGTACATTTGACAATTTTTTGTTTATTAATAAGCTAGAACTTTGTATACTTAAAATAAAACTAGATGGCTAAGATATCTATAGCTGTTATGAATTTATTTCACTGTCATTTTTTCATCCTATATATATGTTCTTCACCACTATTTTCATCAATCTCAAACATCCATTTGCTTTTATCACTCAATTTTACTTTACCTTTCTTTTTCTCTTCTCTTTGATGACCATGATTATGACTTCCTAATCTATTTCTTTCTATCATAGTAACCTCTAATCCATTACCTATAGGATGCTTAGTTGAACTTACTTTAACCTCATTTTGCACTATTTTTACCAGTTTTTCTCTAACCCCTTTTCTCCCTTGTACATTATTTGCAACAACAACTGATCTTTCTTGATTTACATCGAGTTTTTCGATCAACTTATCGTAGTTTTTAGTCTTGCAATCGACCAGAGAGAAATCGACGTTCTCGTAATCAGGCAAGATATCAACAGGGTCCCCTGTTTTGAACTCTACCATGTCATTTAGCCCTGTTTCTTCGATCACTTTCTGCGTCTTGTCCAGTTTCTTCTCTGGAATAATGCACACGACTTTACCTGTCCATGAAATAATTAAGTAAATAAAAATATTCTCTATTACACATTTGTGTAATAACTTAACTTAAAACATTCTATCCATATATTTCAAAAGTCTTTTGTTTTCTAAAATTTTGTATGCAATCAAATATCATAATATAAATTGGAATGAAGGGGAGTTTGTTGAAACCTCCCTCGTCTACTTGGTTCTGGCTAAAAATATTTTAGATGAGATGATCACACGTTTTAGTATTTACCTCCCGTTTGACGAGCTGCGGCTGCTAACGCCACAGTTGACGGAGAGACATCGGAGGTTACTTCCACCATTAATTTGGCACTCATGCCAGCTGCTAGCGCTGATATGAATTCATTCCCATCGGGTTCTTGAGTTTCAGAAGAACCACCATTCTCATTTTGTTTGCTACACTACGAGGAATAAAAAGGATTAGTCAGGTTCCAATATGGGTATCAAATATATAAAAAAAGAAGAAGTAATTGTACGATTTATGTGTCACATGTAGAATATATTAGGTTTATGTAAATTAATAAACATGAAACAGGACAGCAAATTTACCTCATCAAGATTAAAATCATGCAAGTAGGCTTTAATGATAAGTAAATATAATTCGATGTTTAAACAACTCCTCATAAGATTTATTCGTAAACGTATTATTGTCAATTACTTGATTAATGGTTCCGTTTTCAAAAATGATGTTGCTGTAAGTTGAATTAAGAAATTTGAATTTGATTTTACAAGAAATGAAAAAGAGAAATAGGGTAAATACCAATTTGAGAGTATCAATATATGCATTGGCAGCACATTCTGGGGACCATTCCATTATCAAATAAAACTAGACTTGAATAGAAATCAACAATTATTAACCTCCTTGAAAGTTTTAGATGTTGTCAAAGGTATTATTATTCCTTTTTGTTGTGTTTTTTGAGGTATTTAAGGAAGGTGTTTTTACCATTATTAACAAGGCTCAGAAACCGATGTCAATTTATCCGCATTTCAAGGTTGACCAATTTGACTGGCAATAGATGTACGACGCGGTATTCGCAACGGGATGGATATGGGCAGGTTATGGGTTTAAGGTACCAACTGAAAATAAATAAAAAAATTAATCTTTGTGATAGTAAAAATAAAAAATATAGACTTTTTAATATTAAACTTGAGGTGCCCTGGTACAAAATACATGCATTATGAAGGGAATATAAGTGTGGTGTTGAGTCAAAATACAAGAGAAGCCCAGCAAAAATTTTGCAATTTTTTATTATGGAAAGTCATTTTCATGAAAAATATTTTGTGCAAAAAATGTGTTTTCATGAAATGTTTTCTTTTTAAAAATATTTTGTATTCATAATTACTACTTTAGCTTCAAAGAGAAAAGATATAAGTGACACATGAAGTTATCTCGAATTTTTATAAAGACATCTTAACTTTTCTAGCTAGTATCTTATTATTCTACGGAACATTTTAAAATCACAAAGCATTTGAAATTATTGATACACATGCTTTTTGATGGGAAATTCGAGACTCTTTAGAACTGTGAATTTCTCGTTATTATATGCACTTGGTGCAATTGACTTTCTTCAAAGATACTGATTAGGCCGAGACTATTGGAATTATTCTTCAGATCATTACAAATGGCTCTATAGAGATTTTACATTTGAGTGTATTTTTGGGGGGGGGGGGGGGGGGGGGGGGGGGGGGGGGGGGGGGGGGGGGGGGGGGGGGGGGGGGGGGGGGGGGG
>JBCEWC010002532.1:0-33971 GCA_038996855.1 Solanum aculeatissimum
TATGTACAAATGAATCAGTATGTCTAATGAATCACCATGAAAATTAGTTAAAAAAACTCACAAACATAAAAAAAAAAAACACCCATAACTGTAACAGTGAATTATCACCAATAACATCCAAAAAACTGTACCAATGAATCGCATAGTCACCAAAACATACCGAATGAATCAGCAAGTCAGTTTATGTGTGAAAGAAGCAAAGAATTATGATGATTCATTGCATAGTGTATAAATGAATCACCATAAAGAACTCACGAAAAAATATATATATACAAGAATCAACATATATTTTTGGAATCCTTAATATGTAATGAGTTGGGAAAAATAATTTTTTTGCAAAGACGGTCGATTAATTACTATTTGGGCTTTCTTCATACGTTTTTTTTTTAGGTTTTTGGATCTGGAGATTTTGAGCTTGAAGCTTTGCTCTTGTTCGATTTGATTTTTCCCTTCTTCTTTATAGCCATAAGATTATGGGTGTGTTTAGATCTAGATGACCTACCTTCGTTTTCAAATGAGTGTATTTAAATCTGTTTTCATGAAAATAGAAACACATTAAGAAGTTGGAATGGGGAAGATGAGTAAGAAATTGGAATGGGGAAGATGACCTAGAGAGAGAAAATACTTGGGAGGGAAGATGAAATTTATTTGTGGAGAAAATAAAGGTTTTGAGGTGTATGAGGAGAAGTGTATGAGTATAGAGCGAAAAATATAAAAAAGTGAGATTTTCGTAATTTTTATATTTGATAGGGAATATTTAAAAATATTATAACATACGTGTATTTTGGTAATTATTACGTTTTCCCGGGTACACCTAATCGTAATATATATGGACTCTAGGTTATGGGTTAATGTAATTTCATATAAGACATAATAAAAAAATAATATATTTAAGTTAATAAAAAAAATTAAGTTATTTTCCGCTCCTATTAAACCCTAAACCCTCTAAAAAGTCTCCCTGTTTCAGGTCAAAGTCAAAAATTCCATCAATGGCTAATACCAACAACTTCCCTACTGATATCACCATTACTATACTCCTAACACTTCCCAAGAAATCGATTCTAAGGTTCAAATGCGTTTGCGAATCATGGCGTTCTCTAATTGAAGATGTTCAATTCATGAAGCACCATTATTACCTGAACCAAATCTTAAAGGCACTGAAAAAGGATCGAGACTTCTCGATTAACGACCCGATTATTGATCCTCCTTCCGTAATCAGTTATCAATTGAGCCTGAAATTCATGAATTCTAGCATCAATGGATTCGTTCTTCTAGCTGTACCGTTACCTGACAAGATCGTTTTCTGGAACCCGGAGGATCTCAGTGAATCAGCATTAGTCTCCCGTCCGATTCTAAGTTCAGAATGGTTTGCTCTCGGAGAACGAATTTGTTTCATAAAACCTTCGATAAGACCTTCGGTAGCTACATCTTGGAAAAAGATGGACTGTCTGGAAGTTTATAGTATGGAGAAAGAGCAAGGCTATTTGTGGAAAAAAATGTTGGAAATTGAAGAATCAGGACCTTTGTTCCTTAAAAAAGGTAATACTGAAGGTTTCTTGTTTTGCAGGAGCGATAAAAATGGATGTGTGGTTTATGATGATTCGACTCGAAAGTTGAAAGAAGTTGCTGATGGAATAATGGAATCAAAACGAAAGTTGAAGGAATTTAGAATTGCTGGCCCTCAAGTTTGGCTTTTCATCAATCGAACCTATGCAGAGGCTTTAATTTCTCCAAATGCTACCATACAAGTTTAATTATTTTTCTGTTTTCTGTTTCTTCATTGTAGTAAACTTTTCTTAGATCTATAGTAAACTTATTTTGAAAAGTTTTTTTTTTGTGTGTTGCGGAAAGAATGCGCTAATCTAGTTGGGATCGACCCTATGAATCTGCAATATCATCAACACTGTGTCCAGTTGAAGTTTGCGTCAATTCTACAGACCAATTCAATGCTACATAAACTAAATTGACAAGTTTTGTAAAGACGTTGAAAATAAAAGAGCCAAATGTTGCAGGCTTTCAATGCAGTAAAATTGCCCACAGATTGATTCAATGCTACTGACTTCATGTTTCCTAGATCCTACCGGTAAGTTTTTATTTAACTAATCAATTTATCAATATTAAAGATCACAAGCATATTCTATGACTTGGAACCTTGGTTTGGATGGCCAATATTTGACGTAACACCAGTGCCAAGTAACTGTGGGGAACATTTGAAATGGGTAATTGCGTATGCGTTACAGCAACTATTGGTGAGAAAATAATCAAAATATCAATCTGGTCACTCGATGTTGATGTATATGCATTTTATTATTAAAATAAAATATTAAGTGCATCTATTAGTGGTATAAATTGTGGTAAGAATGGTAACTAGTTCTTATAACTTATGTGATCATTAGTTCTTGTAACTCTTATGGTTACTAACCCATGTTCTACACATTAGTATCTTGTAACTCATGTAACTTACACGACATGATTCCTCCATTCATATACCTACATTATTGTCCACTTTATTCTTATTCAAGACAAGGAAGAATTCTTCACTTATAAATAGTGGTGGTCTTACTTTGTTTGATGAAAAAAGATGAAGTAAATGTGTAGTAGAAAAATTGAGAAGTGTGGATATAAATTGTAGTGTGTAGTGAAGTGTGCAATAGTGAAAGAGAGGGTTGAGATTAAAGAAAATATTCTAAGTCTTTAACTATATTCACTATATATAAAAGAGAGCAAATTATATGTTGAAGGAATGTGTTTTTTTTGTGGAGCATTGGACTCTTCAACTAATCCGGAGTTGTTTGAGTCATACAACGATGTTGGACTGTTATCCTGGAGGGGACAAGTCAAGTGTATTACTGCTGGATCGGTGTAGATTATGCCGCAATGGACTTGAATCTCTTTAAAGAGAGCGAGATATCCGCGCCTCAGCCTGAATGAATTTTTATTCAATTTTGTCATTTTGTTTTCAACTAGACGAGAAAACTGCCTTGTTGACCTGGAATTATATCACAAAGTTTCCTACTTTAGGCTCAGCGATGGGAATTCCTCAGGCGAAGTCATACATGTTAACGAGCTGAACGGGAACATATTATGCACTGATAGATGAATACACTGAACATAACCTGAAAGAAACCCCCTATCTACGAGAACTTAACCTGAAAAAAAATAAAGTCCAGTTCTATTGCAGAAAGTCTAAGTGTACCCTTCAATTTGAAATAGAGACAAATTAACTGTATCACCAATCTAATAAAAAATAAATGTTTTCCCCCTTATGAAGGTACTCCCTGCAAGTTCCCACCTGTGAGCTTCAACGGTTTATTTTTCCCATCAAAAGCTTTTATATCTTTTAATCGATGATTGCAGCTTCTATAAGAAGTTAAATAACTTGAATTCTTCATATCCATCAAACGACCAATCAAACACTGAGTAATTTCGACAGTTGAGTTTACGTAGAGTCTCCTGGGATGACAACTCCATAGCAAAGCATCCATAAATGTTGGGCACTCCCTAGCCGGGTGTTCAATATTGACATTTAAAACGCCCACCTGTGGAGTAGCTACTCTGTGGTGCAGTTTCAAATTTTTCATGGTGATCTCATCGCATTCGTAGAAATAAAGGGAAACTTCAGACCAATAGGTCAAAGTTGATAGGAACTTCTGCAACTTACAAAACCATGCAACATTTAAGTTTTTGTTACATTTAAGAACGATTTTTGAGTGCTTCAACTGTCTTGGCTCTCTTGCCGTTTTAATTTGAGGAATTTGATATCCTATATACTCAAGTGATACCAAATTCGACAAATCAATCTCACCTATGCCCTTACAATCCCGAATTTTCAAGACCTCCAGCGATTGAGATCTAGAAATAAGGCTTTGAAGAAATCCATCAGACATGGTCACATAGGATAGATCTAAAGATTTCAGACTCTGGCATTCGACAACCTCCAACTCTTTCGATAAACCAGTATAAGACAAGTGTTCAAGAGTTGGTGCTTGGATTTTGACAAGCTGATTTATTTGTCTATGTGTTCTTACGGAAACTGACTCGATCCTTCGAAGATTCAACAGCTCAATCTTTTCCAATCCCGAACAATACTTAAAGTTGAAATTGACAATCGAGGGACAACTATTGAGCAGAGTCTGAAGCATGTTTTCGTCTAAATTGACAAACTCTAGAGAAAGATTCCTCAAAGACTTGCAATTCGTAACACCACTAGATACTGAGACACGACTCATTAGATCACAATTACTCAGAACCAATTCTCTTAACGATTTTGCTGCCATGATTTCAAAAATAGGCAAGGGGTACAGTCGAAAGCTATGATCTCCAAAGACGAGATCTTTTACACCATTCTGAAGTGCAATATGAAGCCACTTATCAATCATATGCCCGAAACTTTCACTAGAAATAACAGAGTTGGATAACTCAAACTTTTCTATAGGGATTTTTTCGTCCCTATATCTCTCCATAATATCATCAACAATTTTCACACTGTCATTGCGATGATCAACCGTGAATTTCAAAGTGGAAAGAGTCTTCCAGGCGTGCATCCATGTTTTCGAAAGAATGCTCATCTTGGCTGCTTCTTTAACACTGAGTAAACAGAGTATGTTTTGAATGAGACATTCAGGCAATATATCAGCCGTTGAGGTCGCAAAATTCTTCTTATTATTGTGCAACCATATCTTAAAAACCCGTTTTTCTACTCCGATTTTGCTGCAAAACTCATTAATCAGCTCTTGGTTTCGCTTTTGCAATTTCCACTCAACTCTTTGGGCGAATTCCAACATTCTTTCCTTCTGATTTTGGGTGAATTTAGTCCTCAATCGTTTTACTCTCCTCATCTATTACGACTCGTATATACCCCTCGTTATGAATGTTCACCATGTAAACTTTCATACACCATATAAGAATATGTATAGGCTCTAGGTTATGGTTATGGTTTCCCTAATATTCCAGGAATCCTATTTCTTAAGGGTTAATGTAATTTCATATAAATATAACTCCTATTCCACTAAATAATAAAAAATTAAGTTATTTTCCCCTCCTATTAAACCCTAAACCCTCCAAGCAGTTAAAATTCCAGCTATGGCTAATAGCAACAACTTCCCTACTGATATCACGATTACTATACTCCTAACACTTCCCAAGAAATCGATTCTAAGGTTCAAATACGTTTGCGAATCATGGCGTTCTCTAATTGAAGATCTTCTACTCATGAAGCACCATTATTACCTGAACCAAATCTTAAAGGCACTGAAAAAGGATAGAGACTTCTCGATTAACGACCCGATTATTGATCCTCCTTCCATAATCAGTCATCAATTGAGGATGAAATTCATGAATTCTAGCATCAATGGACTCTTTCTTCTAGCTGTACCGTTACCTGACAAAATCGTTTTCTGGAACCCGGAGGACCTCAATGAATCAGCAACAGTCTCCCGTCCGATCCTAAGTTCAAAATCGTTTGCTCTCGGAGAACGAATTTGTTTCATAAAACCTTCGATAAGACCTTTCGTAGCTACATCTTGGGAGAAGATGGACTATCTGGAAGTTTATAGTATGCAGAAGGAGGAAGGCTATTTGTGGAAAAAAATGTTGGAAATTGAAGAAGCAGGACCTTTGTTCCTTAAAAAAGGTAATACTGAAGGTTTCTTGTTTTGCAGGAGCGATAAAAATGGATGTGTGGTTTATGATGATTTGACTCGAAAGTTGAAAGAAGTTGTTGATGGAATAATGGAATCAAAACGAAAGTTGAAAGAATTTAGAATTGCTGGCCCTCAAGTTTGGCTTTTCATCGATCGAACCTATGCAGAGTCTTTAATTTCTCCTAATGCTACCATGCAAGTTTAATTATTTTTCTGTTTTCTGTTTCTTCATTGTAGTTAACTATTCTTAGACGATCTATAGTAAACTTATTTTGAAAAGTTCTTTAATGTGTGTTGCGCTAATCTAGTTGGGATCGACCCTATGAATCCTTAATATCATCAACACCATGTCCAGTTGAAGTTTGCATCAATTCTGCTACATAAACCTTTCAATGCAGTAAAATTGCCCACAGACTGATTCAATGCTACACGATGTTCAAGGTCAATAACAAGTAGACACACTTGTTACTATATTCTTCAATCAATACAAGAAATTGCTAACTAATAAGCGAGTCACGGAAAATTCTATAGATCATTAATCTTCAAGCAAGCTAAACTTTCCACATACAAAGCCTTATGCGCCGTAAATCTGGCAAGTTCTGTCAGGCCATATTCATTTTTTGGCACGTTATACTCAATAAATCGACCATCATGCTTTCTCCATAATATGTTCCCATTCTTCTTAACACACATGACGATACCTGATGATGAGTACGGATCATTAGGCTTTTCAGTCAGTGAGTGTAAAGCAGGAAACTTGGTGATGTAATTCCAGGTCAAAAAGGCAGTTTTCCTGTCTTTCTCGAGTGACCAAACTGATATTTCCTTGCCAACAGTTGCAAGAACGCAGAGGCGGTCACCCAATGTATGTAACGTCAAATGTTGCCCACATGTGCTTGGCACTGGTTCAATTTATATCAATTAGGAATTTAATTATCAAGGATTTCTACAAACTAATTCAATGCTACATTGTAGACGAATCCCATTGAAGTAGATCCTTAAAATCACGAGAGGACGAGAGATAATTTAGGTGTGTTTTTTACACTTATCTTTATTTTATATTGATGATAAAGGAAGTGAATTGGTTATTTTTGTGCAATTATTAATTTGACCAAACTTCTAAATTAGCTTATTATAAAAGGGGTGTGATAAGTAATTTGTGTTTATTCGATAAATTTAAAACACATTTTTGAGCAGCAATTAGTATTTAGCTAAACTTTTAAAAGGTTCATGAGTTGTAAGAAAAATAAAAAGATGATTATTTATCAAAGAGTAAACAATACAAATCTCATTAGTTTAGGGTCTAATTTTGTATCTTCGTGTGAGTTTTCAAAATTACCATTCATACCGATTTTCAGTTTTCAGATACATGTATTTAACGCGTTCAAATACAAAGGGTTAAAATTAGGTCTAATATATTTCATATACATTGTATCCAAGTGGATTCTCATGTATCTTGGATACACTAACTCTCTCGTTTGCCTCTCTTCCTCTCTCAATCACCTCTCTCATAAATATATGTATTTCAAAATATATTTGGCATGTATCTGGCATCCCAAATTCATGTATCTAGTCGCATTCTTAATTAATTCACTACATAATGTATTGTGGGAAATTGAACCTTCACCAACAAGGTGAAAGTTCATATAATCAACCATCTGAGCTACTAGTTATCTCAGGACAACGGGTGAAAGCTTTTCAAATGATTATTGTGAATAGGAAAAATTACACAACTGGGCAAACATTTACTGTTAAATAACAAAACAGAACTATAGTTTTACAATATTACTTTTTGTAGCTAACGTGAATAAATTTTGTTAGAAGATTTTCAATGATACTTTCTCTCTCCATGTATACACAAAATATGATCATCTTTCCTTAAACGCCCCCTAATTCTTCTCCTATAATCACTCTCCTGCAATCTCTCAACTGTTTGTCATCTCCACAGATAATCAGTTTTAATTATTTTTTTCAAACTCTCTCTAAAATGTATATATCTTCAATTTCATTGTTAATTTTTGGCACATGGTTCTTGATTTTTTGCTAATTTTTTTAGTTTTTCCCTTTCTTTTATGCAAAATCCTTTTTTACAGTTATTTTCGCCAGTACAACTCAGACATTATGATCGAAGAATCATCGTCTACTAGCCAAGTTCAACATAATCTTATCTCATAAAATGATTGTGTAGTTATACAATATAATCTCATATGATAATAAGATTGTATAAGTATATCCTTTTTTTTTGTTGTAACACATATACATGTGTTTATGTAAATATTTTAATTACTGTTGTTATATACACTTTGGGACTTATACATGCATTCCATAAATTATACATTAGAGTACATGTTGATTGGCAATCAATGTATACAATTCCATATATGTTGCATTTTCTTTGATAACAACACCTTTCAAAACATAGTCTACGTAAAAAATTTCATCATCCCACCCTCCAAAATGCATCACCATAATCGCAAGTGTAGTCATTGCTATATACAACACATTTTATACGTTATGAAAATATATATACAAATAAAATAACAACCAAATCCATACAATAACCAACACATGAAAACTATGTACGTATAACCGTAATTGGTAATCATATATGTATAATGCAGAATTCACATACTACCATATAATCAAAAAAAAAAATTGTACACGTAAAAAATCAAAAAGCAACGACTCAATAATTTATGCAGACGTAACATAACAAATTGTATTGATTCGGATAGCAGCATTAATTCGTACAATATACAATTTAGAACGAAAAAAATATGTCCAATCGAAATCACAAAATTATTCTTACCAGAATTTCGTACAATAATGCACAAAATTATTCACTTTTTTTTTCAATTTTTACCGGCAAACAATCATCAATGGAGTTTTTTTTTTTTGGATGAAAGAGTCACTAAAGACAAGGAATCTTGATTATAATTGACTTCCTTAAACTATGGAACCATTTCCATAATTACCACACGAAAAGTCAACAAATTAATAATTACGGCGTTAATTTTTTTTGTATAATGTCTTTGCAAATATTCAATTTATACAAAAGAGTTGTCATGGTTATAGTTATGAAACGTAATTTTAAATTTTTTAGCTATTTTTACCTATTAAATTTCACTAGGTGACTGTTTATGAAAATTCAACTTGTGAATATAATTGGGTAATAAGCCCAATCTTCACCTATCTAAGCCCATATGACTCACTCAGCTATTTAAAAGTAGGGCCATTACAACTCAAAATATACCAACACTTCCTATCTTATTGTTTCTTACTAGAATATGTTAATTTGATCTTCAAGAAATTTATGTACTAGAGAAGATTTTACGAAGTAGGAGTAAGATTCGCATATACTTAATCTTTTTCAGATTTTACCTGTGAGATTTTGTTGGATATGTCGTTGTTGTCTTTGAGAAAATTTATTAGTAAAAAATTAAATTAACCTTGAACATTACTCCCTCCGTGTCTATTTGTTTATCTAGTTTTTACTTGACATGAAATTTTAAAAAAGTAAAAAATATTTTTGAATCATGTGATATTAAACTAAATATACATACTTATGTAGAATGTACACATGCCTTATAAAAAGATTAATGATTAATATATATTTGGTACACTCAAATTTCTAATCCTAAATTATAGAGAGTGGACAAGTATGATTTAGTCTATGTTATTATATTTAATTAAATATTATTGAATTAATTATCTCATTCTAGATAAGCACATTCCCCCAAAATACTCTTGATGTTGATTGACAATAATAAGTGACAATAAATGTACCATATGATAGGTCAATTTATAATGGGCATAAAAGTGATCAATTGTATATTCTTTATAATGGACAATAATGTTATTTTATCTAATAATTGGATATTCTTTATATAATGGAGAATGATATTATTTTATCTGATATTATGAACATGTAAAATAATGTCTTGCAATTATAATCTTTTTGAACTTGAAGTCTGCCAAACCAAGCTTTTAGGAAATGAAAGTCTTCATTTAAAAAAATATATATTTATTTATTTTAGAAAGTTAAGATGTTAAAATAGACAGGATACGCGTAGCTTCGTATTATCGAGGACTTGACCTTAGATAGAAAGGACTGGAGATCATGTATTAGTGTGAAAAGTTAGATGGCTAGTAGGGGTAGGATGATGTCTGACCGTGTGATTTAGTAGGTTAGTAGAGGTAGTCATGTCTTTTTATATTGTATTGTTATTGTCTAATATTTATTTTGTCACTTTTGTTGTCTTTATAGATTATCATTCGTTTTTCACCATAGTCATTTTGTTTCATATTTAGTATTTTCTACTTTTGGAATGATATTTTGAGACGAGGATCTTTAGGAAACAACCTCTTTATCTCTATGAGGTACTAGTAAGATCTGTGTACATTTTATCCTCTCCAAATTCCACTTGTGATACTGATAAAAATATATTTGAATTTAATTGGGGTAGTTGAGTCACATCTCACAAGAACATCCAATTTTTCATGTCCAAATCACATTAATTTATTGAGAATAGTCTTTTTTTGGTTATTGAAGAAAAAATAAAATAGCACACTAAGGTTGAAAAATTCTTCATGGGACCCTTTAATCAAAACAACAACAAACTTAGAAATCAATAAATTCTTTGCAAAATTATTTTATAATTTTAAGATTATATTTAATTGCTTATCATCTTAAATGGGAGCCACACACTTCATTATATTAGGTCAGTGTCAGATCAATTGATTTTGTAGTCTTATATAAAATAGGAAAAAAAATAGTTTTTTGTCTTTGCACAATCAATTTTTATACTTATCCATAAAATATCTGAAAATAATACTTTCTTTATATCAATTTATTTGATATTTTCTAAAATTTAAAATTCAACCAAATTTATCTTTGATAGTAAAATTTTTATAATATATCTTTTAAATATTTTGAATCGTCAATTATTGTAACTTAATACAAATTTTATTTTTAAAAAATTAAAGATTTCATACACATATTCATGGTCAAACCTGAATTATTTGACTCGTGAAAAACGAAAAGTGCCACATAAATAGAAACGGAAGGAGTACATATTTTTATGTCTCAATTTATATATTTATTTTTCTTTTTAGTCAATCTAAAAAAATGACATATTTATATAAATATTTAGTAATAATTTAACTTTAAATTATTTATTTTATCTTTGATAAAATATAATAATTTATTATGACACAAATATTTTTGACTTATTTTATATGACAAATATGTTTTTTTTTAAATAAAAAAATATTTATTGGCTCTCTTTGCCCAATATTGGGATAAGAAAAGTCTTTGTAGAACTAAAATCATATACATCCACCCCTAGGAGTACTATTCTTCCTCTTTTTCTTTTTCTTTTTCTTGGTCATAATGGATTTTAATATATTTGCAAGTATATAGTTGTATATAGATAATGTATAACTACGTATCAGAGATGTATATACATTCATATATATTATTATATTATATTATATTTATGCATTACATTGCAACAATTTATCTTCCTAAACGAGTTGATTTTCTTTTCTTTGACCCCGATCAGCTCACATCTATTCTAAACAATTCCAAACTTCTGATAGGAGCTCTTGTTGATGTCTTGAGTCTTTTGATATATTATTCACTCGAAACAGTTCATGTTTGGGGCAGATCTTTGAAACTCTTGAACGAATTTCAACAGACATCAGCTTAAATCTTCCTCTAAATAATTTAAATTTTAGATATAATCTCCTCTTGATATCTCAATTCTTTTAATATATTATTCCGCGAAATCAAACAAGAGTGTTGTGTTGTATCCATGTCATTGTTGAAGGATTCAAATATGGTACCTAATTATTTTTGCATACAATTTCAGTTGAAATTATTGACTTGCAAAATTAAATTTCTATAAGAGTTCTTGTAAAGAGTATTATTATGCTAATAATGTGGCATGTATTTAGACTTGGGGGCAATATAAATTCATTTATGATATTATAATAGTATATATTTATTATGGTTGACTATTTCTATAGGTTAATCATATATATTGGTCAAATTGACTAGTAGAAGCTTCTACTCCCTCTTCCTCCATCCATCTTTACTTGTCCCCTATTGACTTGGTACAGGGATTAAGAAGTAGTAAATGATGGGATAATTTTATCAAATTACCCTTTGAATATAATAAATAGGGAAATGACTATAATTAACGATAAGGGTAAATTAGGAACTAAATGTAAAATTGTCTCTTAATTTTATAAAGTGGACAAGTATTGTTGGACATCTCAAAATAATATAGGATACAAGTAAAAATAGACGGGGGAGTATATATATCCAAAGAGACCAACAAAAATAAAAACTAAAAGGTTTTGACAAAATTCTAGATACTCTTCCCTTCCTTTTATGTCACTTGGACCCTATATAAATTTAGATAATTTATTTTATTAGTTAGAATAAATAAATAATGCATGTTTTTTTAATAAAATATAAAAAATTAAAAATAGTTTTTAAATATTTAAAACTTTTCAAATACTGTCCCATGTCTTCAAATATTAACATGTCCTCCTCCTCAGTATTAGGTTCTCTTGTTGTAAGGATTCAGCGTAATTAGATTGTAAAACATAAACATTTAACATGAAATTCTATTATAAATTTAATATCGTATAGCTATATGATTTTCACATTGAAAATACATCTGAGTCAGTGATCGATAGCTTTCTTGTCTTCTTGGACGGAGCTAAGCGGCAACACTTTATGTTTTTCGCAACAATAGACAAATATTTTATAATTAAAGAGACAACGAAACAATTAATTTTCACTTTCCATCAAAGATAGTGGAGTTATAATCAAATAAAAACTTAACCAAAATAAGAGATTGATATTCTAATCAAAATAGAACTCTATCAAGGTAATGGAAAAATGAGTTATAATCAAAACAAAACTCTTGATATTTATCCAATTAAATTTTAATCTGTAATTAAATATTAAATCAAAATAATATTAACATGAGCCTTACAATTTATATACGTGGACCATACCATAATTGAATTTATAAGTAATATATACTTTATGTAAAAACAGTCTCTAATTGACTTCTTCAAATATTAATATATTATCAACATTACATAACAAACATATATTAGAAATTCACTTAAATATGACAAACAAATACTGAATAATTAACCCCACTTTACTTCAAAGTTCAAACCATGTGCACAACAATTTGACTAAATTTAGCAAATCACTCAATCAATGAATATAAAATGTGTATTTTCATGTAAAAATTTATCAATCAATCATGATTACTATGACGTGAATGAATAATAATAATAATAATAATATACTTGTGAAGACTCAGTAACCACGTCAACATTTTCGTCAAGAATATTATTTATATTTTTAGAACATGGTAGGTAATTTTTGTATCAAGGGTATTCAATAAAATAAAAATATCTATATTTAATCTATATTCGGAAAAAAAAATTCGACGAAGAGTGTTCATCTGATCACCTTTGGATGAATGTAACTCCGCCCTTGTGTGAAGTAATTGAAATTTCAAAGTCTTTTTGCTTAGGTCTGATCTTTTTAGTTTCTTTATGGTTCATTCATATTGTGACAACTATGTAACTTGAATAAACTATAATAAGGAATTTATTGCTTTATTTTTTATTTATGTGACGATTGAATCTTTCTATGAATAAAAAAAGAAAAAAGAATGTTACCAATTAGACCTAAGTATGTGTAATAGGGAAAATTAGAGGGAAAGAATCCCCTCACCTTAATTTGCCACATCATTGATATAAAAAATATTCAAATATTAAATTTAGATGTATTTATTTATTTTAACATAAAAAATAGTAATATTTTTCTTTTAAAACATAATAAAATATATTGTATTTGTGAGCGCGCATATATATATATATATATATATTAATATCTATCTTAATTAAAATTGTGCGAATGCAATATTTATTTTTTATTGTATTTATTTTGTATGCATTTTCAAAGGAAAAGCTATATGTATCATTATTCATTAACTAGATTCAATATGTGTGTATATATATAAGAGATCAAATTTTTTATATCGAATCTAATTCAGCTTCAAGTAAGATTTAGGGAATCAAAATTAACTCAACCAACTAACTTAAATTCAAGAGATTATCAAATTAGTTAACTTACAACAACAACAATAACATACTCAGTAAAATTTCATTAGTAGAGTCTATGAAGGGTAAAATATATGCAGATCTTACACTACTGGCAGAAAATTGGTTAACTTAATGGAACAATTATTTAATAATTAGTTAATCCCAAATTGACAAAGTTTAATTTGTCAAAAATAATGGTGTCACTCTATGCAAGTAACAACCACTACAAACAAAGGGATAACATTTCTCTAAATAGTTAATAATTTTATTATTTGGATAATTTGTCCTTAAAATAGATTAATGTCACATTTTTGTTGTTTAGCAATATAATTAATTAGTTGTTTGACTAATTTTTTTTCTTTTTTGATAGTGAACACAACTTATCAAAAGAGTAGAAAATAGAAGTTAAGAATGTTTAATTTAATTTCTATTTTTTGCCCATGCATGTCTTGTAAAATTAATTAGTCTCATTTGTCCTTTATTTGAAATAAATAAATCACACAATAATAAAAGGTGAAATTACATATATATATATATATACAAAAAGGTAAAATGTTTAAAAAAAAAGTAGCTCATATTTTATTTATATAAAAAAAAATAGCCCAAAATCACTGAAACTATACATGACTATACAATATAGTTTGTCAAAAGTTATAGAAAGTATACACTTCTATACAATGTATATTACTTATACATGGGCTATACACAAAATATACATTATGATACACAAATATACACTGACTATACATATCTATACAACGAGGACTATTTTTTTATAATTTTTTAACTTTAGTGTCACTCCGTGTAATTTTACCATTATAAAAAGCAAGAAGCCCATATTATACAAGTGCTACGTGTTTTAGGATTTTTTGCATATCCCATAAAAAAGATATTAAAATGTTCATATAATTACACGTGTTTTAAAACGTCAAAGTTTCGATATTTCTTTTAACAAAACTTTTAATGCATTCATATGAATATATAGAAATAAGTCAATCAAGAATAAAGAATGATAGGCAAATGCAATCAAGAAATTAATTAAAGGAATCTAGAAAAAAATTTAATATACTGAATTTTTTTAGGGCAAATTATAGAAATCTCATACTTTATAGGCTTATTAATTTCAATATAAATCAACTCTTTCTAAAATTACTAAAAATCCCTGATTTTGGGGGAAACGTCGATACATAAAAATATGCATTGATACAACGTGAAATTTTAGGGTTATTGATGATAATCTGTGTGTATCAGTTATTAAAAATTAGACTAAATCAGTTTTAATATACTGAAAAACATTAAAAAATGTATCAGTAATTAATTGGTTGTTTAATTTTTTTAGGTATCAGTGAAACTAACTGTGAAATACGGGAATTTTAGTAATTTTTTTTAAATGGTAGGAACTAATAATAATTAAGTTTATAAATATCGGATATTTATGTAATTTTTAGATTTTTTGAAGATAGTTAAAACTCTACGAAAAATATTACTGATATAAACTTTAATTATTCTTATGTCAATTAATATACTAAATATAATATTTAAAAAGTATTAATTAAAATTCATATAATTCAATTTGAGTGATGATAATTTTCAAACTTGGGAGACTATTTTCTTGGAGATTGGAAAAAAAAAGAGGAAATTTTGACAAATTTTACCTACTTTTGGACTGCCAAAATATTACTCTACTATCACAAATTCTAAGCATGACTATTACAATTTTTTGTTTAATTTATTGAATTAATATTTTTTTATAAGTAGTTTAATATAAATAAATTATTAGGGTGTGACATATTTTTTAAAAAAAATTAAAAACATTAATGAAGAACTAATTTTGTCAATATTATACTTTTTTTTAATTCTTTTTAATCTCTTCTTAAAAATAGATATAGTCATTATTTGAGATTTAAAAATAGTTGAAAATTTATTTAAGAATAAGGATAATTTTGATTAAAATGATTAAAATATATTCTAGAACTTAGAAAAATTTAAATTAGAACTTTATGTTTCTTTTTTTGGGTTTGGGGGGTGGAGGTTGAAGAGGTAATATTATCTTAATTTGTTAAAATAAACTAATACAAAGAATTGACTAAAAACTAGTAAAAAGAAAGAAACTTTCTAATAAATAAAATAGAGAAGTACTAAAAACACCTTTAAATTTGACACGAATTATTAATTTCGTTCCTAAACTATTGATAGGATTAAAAAAAACTCTCAATTTGGCGAACTAAGCTTAAATGCACTCTCGAACTTGACACGAATTATTAGTTTCATCCCTAAATTATTGATAAGCTTAAAAATACCCCTAAAAAATTATTTATATAATGTAAATTAATATATATATATATATATATATGTATAAAATGTCAAAAAGAAAATTAAAGGGCTATAGCAAGATTCCAAATTGGTCAAAAGTCAAGCCTTTAGAAGTCTATGGAAGGCACTGTCTTTTTTTTTTTTTTTTTGAAAATTTATTTTTAAATTAAGAATATTCAACATTTAGTTGTGAAGGTAAGTATGAGTTGGTTGGTTGTCTAAGAGCAATTCATTTTGATGACAAATTCCACAATAATTAAAAATTAAAATTAATTATTTGATGTCAACTCATTTTCCATTTCCAAATTTTAATAAATCAAATTAGGAGTTATTAAAATTACTCATCATTAATTTATTGCTAAATAGTTTGTTGGGATGGTTCAGCTGGTGGTCCTTCACACGGATGATCTGAGGATTGGGATTAGTCCTTCCTCAATTTTTTTGAATTGAGCTTATTGCGCGAGGCTTGTTTAATGCAATGTACATTTCCTGTGTAGTTTGCGAATTATTACACAATGAGGGAATTTATTTAGTGCGCGCAAAGTGCTCAGCAAAAAGCTGTGACAGAGGTTATAGTAATTGCAGGTTATCTTGGAGTTCCACAATTTTTTTTATATTGCTAAATGACTAGTAACGGAGCTAGGAGATTTTTATTTAGCGGGTTAAAAATTAAATTTGAAGAAGTAAACATGCAAACTGACTGGAGGGGCTACGACTTCTACTATATATATAAAAAATATTTCAATCATATATAAACAGTATAACTTTTCGTCAAAAGGAATTAGAATGTACCCTTGACCACAAGTTGACGCCGCCAATGTAAACAACTCATAATGGTCACTAATTCCTTTTTTTTTTTCCTTTGTAGCATCCATACTTTATATTATTCCTTCCATTCATTTTTACTCGTTCAACATTTCAAAATAAATTTTTCATTTTTATTTATCATCAAGAAAAATATAATAATAATTAATAATAAATAAATAATAAATGGTTTGAGACGTTTGTTGTTGAAAGTTGAAACATAGAAATCAAGATTTCAACACTATTTGTTGAAATTTCAAAGTCTTATTCATCAAGTTTGACCCTATTTTCTTGGTTGATTATTCCCGTGACATTTACTTTGTCCTCCACTTTTTTAAGTTTTTCCTTTCGTATTCAGTATCCGCATCAATATTCTATTATTTTGAATTTACATCGAGTAAAATTTCATTTTGGGTGAAGTTTTTTTTATTAAGAATTTTTTCATATTCAAGATTTGAATCCGAGGTATTTGAGTAAGAGAGAAGCAATCCTATCTACTACACCATATTCATTAATGATTATGTTGTATTTCAATATTTTAAAACTATAATTTTTCTCACATATTAATATAATAATAAAATTCTTAAAAGATTGATCAAAAGCTTATGTAATTTGACTTTTAAGAAGACAAATCTAACAAGTATTTTAAAATAGGGGAAATAGTTGACTTGAACAAACTAAAATGAATTTATTTATTTATGTGAATAAAAAAAATCACCAATAAGGTATTTAGCGACCACATAACTAATTTAACTCCACATAAATTTATAATTAAATTTTTTTCATTCAATTAAAACTTTTTCATCCATGTAAGTTCACATTGAATAAATTCAATTAAAATTAAGAGTTAAAGTAATACATAGACAAGGGGAATATTCAATTAAAATAGTTTTGCACCATAAATACCCTTACCCTCAACACAATAAAGATTAATTCATGACGTTGAAAAGGATAGTACAATTTGAGATTTTTTTTTTTTTTGAGTCTGATAACATGAGTTGCATGCAGTGGGATGGTTGAAGTTTCTCTACTTTTAATTAAAGGTCTCGCATTCGAGTCCTGACAGATACTGAACACCAGATAAAAAATAAACAAACACACATTTGAGTCTTCTAGCCATTATTGGTAATTACGTTTAACTTTATTCTACCTTGTTTAAGGCTCTTCATGCTAATAAGGTAGAAAATTAAAAAAATATGCTTTAATTTGTGTGTGTATATATATATATCAAAGATGGCAAAATTAAACTCAACCCGTTGAAGTTTGGGCGGGTTAATAAGTTGTCAATTTGTAAGCTCAATCCATCTCAACCCATTTAAAGTTGGGTTAATATGCGACTCGAATCAACTCGAGAGAGATCTTGTCAAAATATTTTAAAATATATTTTTTTTAAAAATTGATACGTTTTATATAGCCAAAATAAAGAAAAATATAATTTAATTAAGTACTAAATATTGAAAAGAACAAATAAAATAAGTAAAATTTAGTAAAAGTTGGATCGGGTTGGGTTTTGACCCCTCTATTACCCATAACTCAACTCGTTTTGATCCAACCCACATTGATCCAAGCAAATTCCGATTGGATTAAGTCTTGACCCATTTATTATTTTAATCCATTATGACCCGCTTAAATTTGATTCAACCCGCCCAATTGCCACCGAATAGAAAGTTTGTCCACTTGATACACGATAATAAATCATGATGCTGCCATTAGTTTATGGTCAAATTATGAGGGTTTTCACTTTTTTGTGAAACACACTTAAAAAAAATATTTTGAAACCATTTGCAAGAATATTTTTTTAATACAACTAATAAATTTGGTTGCCTACTTTAATTTTATTTCTTGTTTTTTTTTTTTGGTCACGTAGTTACAAAATAAACTCTCTTATTGAATGACCCCTGGGTTGATTAAAGAAGAATATAGTATTATATTAACATAACTAGGCAAAACATACGATATGTATTTATATTATACAATTATAATTTGAAAAAATTATAATTTATAGTTATAGTTAGGGTTTTGTTGCGATTCTCTCTCGCATCTCTCCTTCTCTCTCGCCTCTCTCCTCTCTCTTTGCAATTTCTTGCCAGATATACAATTACATATGTATATCAACCGCATATATACAATTATTTTGATTGATATACATAGTTAATTCGACAGATATACACATACAATTCGCCTCTTTGCCATCTCTCACTTGCCCCTCTCTTCCCTCTCTCGATATCGCTCGCCTCTCTCCTCTCTCTCCCAATCTCGCTAGCCAGATATACAAATACATATGTATATTAGTTACACATATACAATTATTTGACAGATATACATATAAAATTTGACAAATATACATATACAATTCACCTCTCTCTTCCCTCACTTGATCTCGCTCTTCTCTCTCCTCCCCTCTCCTCCAGGTCATATAACCGAGGTTATATCATGTAATTATATAAAATATAATTATTTGACCATATTAAGTTTCAAACCTAGGTTATTTATGAAATTCCCCGTTAAAATACTAGTAGCAACTAGCAAGTAATTAAGTAACTTTGGTTTATTCAGCATTGACACATGAGTACTTCTTTATTTCAAAAAGACAAAACAAAATTGAATGTAAAAATAGAATTTTGATTTTTTCAATATTATTTAAGTAAATTATTGTGTACAATATTATCGTATTATGGTATTGTTTCTTATTTTTTCAATATTATGTAAAAAAATTTATTATTTAATATATATAGATAGACTTTTCCACTTCTATATTTTTTAATTTATTTTAATATACATTATTTTAGAGCCCATAGGCTTTTTTTAAAAATAAATTCTCTACTACTATACTCCACCTTCTTTAAATCTTATACATATGAGATTCACTAAAAATATTCTCTCCGTTTTTTTTCACTTGTCATTATTTCACTTATCGATGATAAACTGTATGAATTTTGATCAATATTTTAAAATGTATTTTTTTTATCATATTAATATGAGAAGAATTGCAACTTATAATATTTTTCGTATAGTTTTCAACAATTTTAATTTTAAATTGCAAATATTAAATTTAACTACTTCAATTTAGATTTGAAGTTTAGTCAAATTGACCTCGAAAAATGAAATAGTGACAAGTAAAAGTGGACAGAGAGAGTATGTTATTATTGCATACATATATAAAAAATTAATAAAGTACTTTTTACAATATGATTAACTATATAAGTATCAAAAAATTAATGAGCCGCAGCCGCACATGGATACGTAGTATTTATTTAATATCCTTAATTATGGAGGATTTATTTAATTTGTTCATTATTTCTCCTTAATTTTCAATTCTTTTATTTTTAAACGTCAAATATTGTTTTTAGAAAAATAAATTTGCAAAATGGCAAATATTCAACATGAAACTTGAGAGGTAAAATAATCATGTCATGAAAGCAAAGTAGGTTGGGGGCGGACCATCAAAGGATGTGGTCCAGTAGATGAAACTGTTTCTTCTTTAATCAGAGGTCTCAAGTTCGAGTTTTGGATATGAAAAAATCCTTGGTAGGGAGCCTTTTTCTTCTAAATGGGCCCTATGCCTCACGAATCCAAAGTTATTGGGTTCCAATATGAACATCGGATACCAGATGGACAATCAAGACGTTAATGTGACCTAAAAGGAATTTAATACGTTAAGGTTACATGTAACATTTCTATTAGTAAAACTTTTAATGCATTTACGTAAATATATATGCAAATAAGTCAACATTGATCTAGAATGATAGGCAAGTGCCATCAAGAAAAGGCATTTCAAAATAGAAAAATAAAATAAAAATGAAAGTTAATTAATAATGTAGTAGGATTTATACTTTAGGTTCATTTAGACTTTTTAAAGCATAATATGTTTCAATTAAGCATTTAAATACTTACTCCCTCTATTCATTTTTATTTGTCACTGTTTCATTTTTCGAGTTCAACTTGACTAATCTTCAAAGCTAAATTGAAGTAGATAAATTTAATATTTGAAATTTAAATTTAGATGGTTGAAAACTATACGAAAAAATGTTATAAGTTGTAATTCTTCTCATATTAATATGATGAAAAAATACATCTTAAAATGTTGGTCAAAGTTCATATAGTTTGACCTCGATAAGTAAAATAGTGACAAGTAAAAATGAATAGAAGGAGTAATAAAAGATTGATAATGTATAATAAAGGAGACGACTGGTATGACGATGTTTTTCGATTTTCCGTGTTCGTTGGTTAAAATATTTGGAAAACAGGTTCCTTTTTTTCCTAGTGAGTAAAGAAAATAAATTTCACAAAGTGGCATTTCACATTAATTTTGTCATTCCCACTCTTCAACACACTTCATCGTCACCCCGTCTCACCTCCTATCAAATTTACCTAAGAATACAAATTAGTGGCATTTCACATTAATTTTATCATTCTCATCATTCAACACACTTTATCGTCACCCCTCTCACCTCCTAATTAACGTATTTTACCTAAGAAAACAAAGTGACATTTCACTTTAATTTTGTCATTATCCCATCATTCAACACATTTCATCGTCATCCCTCTCTCCTCCTATATATTGTATTTACCTAAGAATACATACAAATACTTTTAGAATAATTTCTTCTTGCTTATGTATACACCTTTTCTTCGCACAATACATATCTAATATACTTATTATAGATAACCAAATTACGTAAAACACATGTGAAAATATGTATAAATTTTTATTCAAAATTCAAAATAAAAATAGCTAACATGACATATTATCGTCTCCGCAGTTGCTCACACATCGTATTTCGAGTATCTAAATAAAATTTATTGAAAGTTTTGGCCATCCATTATGTCAGCAGTGATACCATATACCTCATACAAAATATTTAATTTCCATTTTTACCATCCATTTATTATCCATTATTTATTTTTCTTTATTTTTAGGCAATATCTTTTTTCTAAAGAAAGTCATTGGCAGTTTCATGTGAAGATTCAAAGAAAGTGACTTTTGGAGTTTCTTGAAATGATGTCACTATTCTTCACATGTGTGCCTAATATAAATAAATTATTATTCAACTACAAGTACTTGTAGTTTCATCAATTAATATATTATACATGTATTAATTTAGGATGATTTTGCAAATTTGGTTTTTTAATTATTAATAAATTTTGATAATGATCAATCGTGATATCTGATTAAGAATATTTATCTTGAATTATCTAAAATATGTATATATATTTGGTCTTTCTTTTGTACAAAGGCATATCTGATATTTAAAGTAAACAATAACAACAACTTCATTATGATCTCATAAGTGGAAACTAAAAAAGATAAATTGCTTTCTTTTTTAAAATTATTTTTTATTTAGTGTCTGGCAGCCTCGTATTAAGTTCTAGCTAAATTTGAAAAGTTCTACATTAATAGGTAAATTGCTTCCTAACAAAGATGATTTCATACTTATGGAGACTCAAACTCGACACCTCTGATTAATAAAAAAATACTTACCACTCTACGACAAATTATGTTGATAGAAAATCTATTTCTAATAAACACTCCGCTTCCAAGAAAAATAAGAATATGTTACCCCATTACACCTTACAATTAATAGTTTATCACTTAGTAAATTTGTTAAAATTCACAATAAAAGAGACAAGAAATTATAAATGTCAATTAAAGAATATGTTACCCCAACTACACATTACAATTAATAATTTATCACTTAGTAAATTTTTTAAAATTCACAATAAAAGAGACAAGAAATTATAAATGTCAAATTAATTGTGCTTAATATAAATTTACTAGGACCAAAATAGAATTTATCAAATTTGAGGGACTAAAAACACAAAGTTCCACTTTTTTTGGGTTGTCTTTTGAATATATCAAATCCTACAGCCGCCTTTTTAGAAATAGCTAACTATATAAATCCCTTCTTGTCTAAAAGCTTTTAGCAGCTCCATTCTTCCTTTCTTCATTTTCACACCAAAAAAAAAAAAATCTCAAAAAAAATTCAGAAAAAAAAGAGAGGAGAAACTAAAATTTTTCTTGAAAACCCCATTTATTTATTTTCTGATGATTTGATTTTTTTTGTTAAAAAAAAATTAAATCTTGATTTTTTTTTTTTGGTTTTGAAAGATGGAGCCAGCAAATTTGAGTAATTTGAGAGGTAGTAGTTTAAGAGCAAGTATAAGTGGAAGTAGAGGGAGTTCAAGTTTAAGGGCAAATAGTAATTCAATATGGAGAAATACTGGACTTGAAATATTTTCAAGATCAGCTAGAGATGAAGATGATGAAGAGGCATTAAAGTGGGCAGCACTGGAGAAATTACCAACTTTTGATAGATTAAGAAAAGGTTTATTGTTTGGATCACAAGGTGCTGCTGCTGAAGTTGATATTGATGATATTGGTTATCAAGAAAGGAAGAATTTGCTTGAAAGACTTGTTAGAGTTGCTGAGGAAGATAATGAAAAGTTCTTGTTGAAACTCAAGAACAGAATTGACAGGTATATTTCTGTATTTCATTCAGATGGATTGAACAATTCATGTGATTATTTATAGTTGGCAATTCGTACTAGAATTTTTTCATATTCAAGACTTTAATCCGAAACTATTTTGTTGGAAAATTTGCAGAGTTGGGATTGATTTGCCAACAATAGAAGTAAGATATGAGAATTTGAATATTGAGGCAGATGCATACGTGGGAAGTAGAGGATTGCCTACATTTCTCAATTTCATGACTAATTTTGTTGAGGTATAATTATTTTTTTCTAATATTTTAATTATTCATTTATTACTATTTTGACTAAAATGATTCTTGAATTTAACAAAAAATATTTTTTTTGTTTTTTTTGAAAGACATTGTTGAATACTCTACATATTCTCCCAAGCAGTAAAAGGAGAATAACTATTCTTAAGGATATAAGTGGCATAATTAAGCCTTGTAGAATGACTCTGCTTTTGGGACCTCCAAGTTCTGGGAAAACAACTCTGTTGTTAGCTTTGGCTGGAAAGCTTGACTCTTCTCTAAAGGTAAGATTTTTCTTCGGGTATTCGAAATTTACTAGCCTGCTTAATTTGAATTTCTATAAAATAAAGGGTGTTGATGGTCTTCCGAACAACCTCACTATCTCTAAGAGATAGTTGTAAGGTCTCCATACATTTTATCTTCCCAAATCTCGGTCTACATACATTTTATCTTCCCAAATTTCACTTGTGAAATTTTACTGAGTATGTTATGGTTATTGTTGATTAAATAGAGGAGTGTTCCCTTTTTTTGTGGAACATGATATTGCATTTTAGTCCCTTAATTATTGATAAATTCTAGTTTTGGTCCTTATGGTGTTTAGTTAGGTATATTTAATCTTCAATTGACTAAAATATGTGTTTTTAGTTCATTTATATAAAGAAATATCTGAGTTTTAGAGTAATCTTTTTTTAAGAATATATCATCCTCTAATATGGGGTGACATGACAAATTGGACCATAATAAATCATTAAATATATGAAGATTCAAGGGTCAAAAGTGTACCTATCAAATAAATAAAGATCATATGTTACTAACCAGAAATCACAGGTGTACATATCAATTAAAAAAATAATATATTTTTAACTAGAAATTAGAAGGACCAAAACTATTATTTGCCAATATTTGAGGGACTAAAAATGCAAATATCCCAAAAAGAAAACTAATTTTTTTTCCTCTTTAATTTGTGAAGATAGGAACCAAAACTACTATTTCTCAATACTTGAGGGACTAAAAATGCTAATATCCCAATTAAAAAAAAAAAACTAACTTTTTTCCTTGAAAATCAGGTAACTGGTAAAGTGTCCTATAATGGACATGAACTACATGAATTTGTGCCACAAAGAACAGCAGCTTATATTAGCCAACATGATTTGCATATTGGTGAAATGACTGTAAGAGAAACTTTGGAATTTTCTGCAAGATGTCAAGGAGTTGGCTCTCGTTATGGTTCGTATCAAAAATCACTTTTTAATTTTTTTTTTTTTCGTTCCTATTTTTTCTTATATTTAAAATTATTTTTGTTTGTAATTTTCTGCAGAGATGTTAGCTGAACTGTCAAGAAGAGAGAAAGCAGCTAATATAAAACCAGATCCTGATATTGACATTTACATGAAGGTTAGACTGGACCTTTCACGATGTTTACATGTGTGAAATTCAGGGGCGGAGTTAGTAATCTACATTATTAAAAATATATAAATATTAAATTTAGAATTTAGTATCACTTAAAGTCGTCATTGTAAAATTCAGAACCATAAAATTGAAATTCTAATTTTGTTTCTGGACTGAAAATGATCATATTTGAAATATTTTCTAATCTCCACACATAGAAAGAAATGATTTTTTTATTAGAAATTATTGGACTGATATTTAGAAGATAATATTAAAAAGTAGTCCTTTGGGTCCAAAAAGAGTAGCTAATAAATTAATAGTGAGAAAATCTTGTATAGGAGACAAAGAAATCTAGCAAAAACAAAAAAAGATTGAAAAGTAAAGCAAAATCATTAGAAAATTCAAAGTTTGACACTCTAAATTTACTTTTTTTAATTGCTTTTAAATGGATGCCACATTGACTTTAGATTATTTCTAATAAAAAACTCTTTTTTTTCCTTTGTAGTTTTGGTTTAGATACTGCGTTGTAGTCTGATTAATTCAAATTTGCACATGTAAAAAACGTTATTGATTACTTCATAAGTATGGTAACTAACCTACTATTAATAGATTAGGCTAAATTGCTAATCTACAATTTTTTTTACTTGTACATTTAATCAATTAGTTTAGTAAAATAATTAAAGCTTTCTTAAGGATATTGTGTCACGTCAACAGGGGTCCAGTAACGTGAAACGGAGAGAGTACATGTTTGTCAATCCATTTTTAGTTATTATAGAGCAAAGTAAAAGAATTTTGTTTTATGTTCTTTTATTGGAAAGTAGACGAGGGTTTTCCGGAAATAGTCTCTCTACCTCTATGAGGTAGTGGTAAGGTCTGCGTACATTTTTACCCTCCCCAGACCCCTCTTGTGGGATTCCACTGGGCATGTTGTTGTTGTTGTTATTGGAAAGTAATCATACTTATTACTTTTTTGTGGAATTTAGGCTTCAGCAACAGAAGGACAAGAAGCCAATGTTGTTACAGATTATGTTCTTAAGGTAACATTTAGAATATCCAGTTAGTCTTATGTTTGAATTATGAAAGAAGGGAGTTTATGATATTTGAGTTCTAATAATGAATATGGTATTGCAGATTTTGGGACTAGATATTTGTGCAGATACTATGGTGGGAGATGAAATGTTAAGGGGTATTTCAGGTGGACAAAAGAAGCGTGTGACGACAGGTGAAATGCTTGTTGGACCATCAAAGGCACTTTTCATGGATGAAATATCAACTGGATTGGACAGTTCCACGACGTATTCCATTGTGAATTCCCTAAGGCAATCTGTTCAAATCTTGAAAGGAACTGCTCTGATATCTCTGTTGCAGCCTGCCCCTGAGACATACGACTTGTTTGATGATATTATTCTGATATCGGATGGGTACATTGTCTATCAAGGTCCTCGTGTTGACGTGCTTGATTTCTTTGAATCAATGGGTTTCAAATGCCCTGAGAGGAAAGGCGTGGCTGACTTCTTGCAAGAAGTATGTTTTCGATATAAGAATCAAGAGTGGTACTTAAAAGTTCAGTAGTGTTGATGTAGTTTTGGTTCTAATGTGGAAAGTTGGAAATTTTTGCAGGTGACATCAAAGAAGGATCAACGACAGTATTGGTCAAGGAGGAATGAGCCTTATAGGTTTATCACATCAAAAGAATTTTCTGACGCATATCAGTCGTTCCATGTTGGAAGGAAACTAGGTGATGAGCTTGCAATACCATTTGACAAGACCAAATGCCATCCTGCTGCTTTGACTAATGAAAAGTATGGTATTGGAAAGAAGGAGCTCTTGAAGGTCTGCACTGAAAGAGAATATCTACTAATGAAGAGGAACTCATTTGTTTACATTTTCAAGTTCTTTCAGGTGACTTACTTGATCTTATATTAGAAATGTCGATTTAATTCTTGATCTTGTCATATCCGCTTGCACGTTATAATGCTTGCCTTGTTTTCATTTGTTTTCTCAGCTTACAATAATGGCTCTTATGACAATGACCCTCTTTTTCCGAACTGAGATGCCACGAGATACAGTAGATGATGGAGGAATATATGCTGGTGCTCTCTTTTTTGTGGTGGTTATGATTATGTTTAACGGGATGTCTGAGATGGCCATGACAATTTTCAAGCTTCCGGTTTTCTACAAGCAAAGAGACCTTCTCTTTTTCCCTTCATGGGCTTATGCAATTCCGTCATGGATCCTCAAAATACCTGTAACACTTATTGAAGTCGGTCTTTGGGTGGTCCTTACTTACTATGTCATTGGATTTGATCCTAATATTACAAGGTATGGAAAGAATAAGCTACAGAAAATAATTGATGAAGCTATCTGAACAAGTTATTATTTTTCTCCCATGATTGTTAATCACTAATGTTTTTGCAGATTTTTGAAACAATTCATCCTGCTCGTACTAGTAAACCAGATGGCATCAGGATTGTTTAGATTCATGGGTGCAGTAGGAAGGACGATGGGAGTTGCAAGCACATTTGGAGCATTCGCTCTTCTTTTGCAGTTTGCATTGTGTGGTTTTGTCCTTTCACGAGGTACGTTTTGTGATTTAGGTGTTTGCAGAAACTCATTTTTGTTCAAGCATACTAACATTTTGTCAACTTGCCTAATGCTGCAGAGGATGTGAAGAGCTGGTGGATTTGGGGTTACTGGATCTCACCATTGATGTATTCAGTGAACTCAATCCTTGTTAATGAATTTGACGGGAACAAGTGGAAACACGTAAGTTTGTACTACACAAAGCTGCCTGCATTTGTTTATTTATTTCATATATGAATGCTGAAATGAACTTGCACTAAAACAGATTGCGCCAAATGGAACCGAGCCCCTTGGAATTGCAGTGGTGAAATCTCGAGGGTTCTTTCCAGATGCATACTGGTACTGGATTGGTTTCGGGGCACTTTTGGGATTTACAGTTGTCTTCAACTTCTTCTACAGTCTTGCACTGGCATATCTCAAACGTGAGCTTCCGTGAATTATTTCCAGTTTATGTTTCACCAGGAGAAACAAGATAATAAATTACTAACATAGTATAATTTATCTGCAGCATATGGTAAGTCTCAAACAGTGGTAGCAGAAGACAGTGAGAATGCTGAAAATGGTCGAGCTGCATCCCAGATAACTAGCACAGAGGGAGGAGATATCATCAGTGCGGGTGAGAATAAGAAGAAGGGAATGGTTCTTCCATTTGAACCCCATTCTATCACCTTCGATGAAGTTGTATACTCTGTTGACATGCCTCAGGTAACAACATGCTAAATGTTTTAGTAAACGAAAAATTGGAGCTGTCAGCAACACCCTTGCGCTCTGACTAATACTAAAACTGATTTCGGATGACTTGCAGGAAATGAAAGAACAAGGTGCCGGTGAAGATAGATTGGTACTTCTAAAAGGTGTGAGTGGAGCTTTCAGGCCTGGTGTTCTCACAGCTTTGATGGGTGTTAGTGGTGCTGGTAAAACGACATTAATGGATGTTTTGGCTGGAAGAAAAACAGGAGGATATATCGACGGTGACATCAAGATTTCTGGCTATCCCAAGAAGCAAGAGACGTTTGCTCGTATTTCTGGATACTGTGAGCAGAATGACATCCATTCACCTTATGTTACAGTGTATGAGTCCCTGGTATACTCAGCATGGTTGCGTTTACCCCAGGATGTTGACGAAAAAACTAGAAAGGTCGGTTCCTTTGAAATTTTTTCATCCATTAAAAGACTGTCTCTCACAGATTGGACAAATCTCTAAGAGAGAACCAGCCTCCTAACATTTTCTATTGCTTATTTCTTTTACAGATGTTTGTTGAAGAAGTTATGGAACTTGTTGAGCTTGGACCGCTAAGATCAGCCTTAGTTGGGTTGCCAGGAGTTAATGGTCTCTCAACTGAGCAACGCAAAAGGTTGACCATAGCGGTTGAACTGGTAGCGAACCCCTCTATTATATTCATGGATGAACCAACTTCAGGGTTGGATGCAAGAGCTGCCGCAATTGTAATGAGAACTGTTAGGAACACTGTCGATACAGGAAGAACGGTTGTTTGCACTATCCATCAGCCAAGCATAGACATTTTTGAAGCCTTTGATGAGGTGGATTTATCATCTTTTAAGCAAAATTTAGCTAGTATTTGTTTTATCTTCTTATAACATTTGAATACTAAAAATTAAGCAAAATGGCTTTGCAGCTATTTCTAATGAAACGAGGAGGACAAGAGATATACGTTGGTCCATTGGGTCGCCATTCTTGCCATTTGATCAAATACTTTGAGGTAAGTTGTACTAAAGAGAAAGATGAATTTTCCATTTCCAATATTATACGAGAAAATACTGACCTTGGTTTTGCTTTGAATGCAGTCGATTCCCGGGGTAGCTAAAATCAAGGAGGGTTACAATCCAGCTACTTGGATGTTGGAAGTCACAGCCTCAGCTCAAGAAATGATGTTAGGGGTTGATTTCACCAACTTGTACAAGAATTCTGACCTGTACAGAAGGAACAAAGCCTTGATTATTGAATTAGGTGTCCCTCGCCCTGGTTCAAAAGACCTGTATTTCGAAACTCAATACTCACAGTCATTATGGATACAATGTATGGCTTGCCTGTGGAAGCAACACTGGTCGTACTGGCGTAATCCTGCGTACACCGCAGTCAGATTCATCTTCACAGTGTTCATAGCACTAGTCTTCGGGACAATGTTCTGGGATATTGGTACCAAAGTGTAAGTACAGAAAACATGAAATCTTACAAAGTAAGGACTTCTTAAAATCCTTCATACTTACCTTGGTCTTTATTTGTTATAGGAGCCAGAGCCAAGATCTTTTCAACGCTATGGGATCAATGTATGCTGCTGTTCTCTTCCTTGGTGTACAAAATGCATCATCAGTGCAACCAGTTGTAGACGTTGAGCGTACAGTGTTTTACAGAGAAAGAGCTGCTGGAATGTACTCTGCCATACCTTATGCCTTTGGACAGGTGAATAGACAAGTTCGATTTTCTGGTAGCCATATTAACTTTTAGAGTTTAAAAAGAAGTTCATAGTATTCATGAACATTTTCCTATATTGCAGGCTTTCATTGAAATCCCTTATGTATTCGTACAAGCTATAGTATATGGTATCATCGTCTATGCTATGATTGGATTCGAATGGGAAGTTGGCAAGTTCTTCTGGTACTTATTCATCATGTATACCACCCTCTTGTACTTTACATTCTACGGTATGATGAGTGTGGCTGTGACACCAAATCAAAACGTTGCTTCTATCGTTGCTGCCTTTTTCTATGCTATATGGAACCTCTTTTCAGGCTTCATCGTTCCACGACCTGTAAGATCCTATAACTTTTACATCCTTGCTCCAAGATACACATTCTAAACTCGGAAAAATGACATACATTGTTGTTGTTTTTATCCCACAGCGTATGCCTATATGGTGGAGATGGTACTATTGGGCTTGCCCTGTTGCCTGGACCTTGTATGGTTTGGTTGCATCACAATTCGGAGACATCCAAACTAAACTAACTGATGACGAAACTGTGGAGCAATTCTTGAGACGTTACTTTGGGTTCAGACACGATTTTCTTGGAGTCGTTGCAGGCGTGCTTGTCGCCTATGTAGTTGTTTTTGCCTTCACATTTGCTTTTGCTATCAAGGCATTCAATTTCCAGAGAAGATAAGTGAATGTAACTAACTGAAGAACTGAGGAAGCAATGGTTACAAAATTAGTATGTAGGGATTAGTTGCTACTTGAGGAAGTGTTCTCTTTGTAACTTTTTGATGATTATAAGGTATAAATTCTTGTAATATTCATTGGAACTCCCATGTTTATTTATCAACTAGTTTTGATATACGTGCATTGCACGCAAATGTCAAATCATATAGTAAGTACATTATTATTTATGAAATGTCAATATTATTAAATAAAAAATTTAAGTGAATGATTATAAATGAAATAGTAAAGTACAAACTCCTGTTAAATAAAGTTCAAATATGCAATCGAACTTTGAGAAAAGGCTCATTTATGCCATCCGTTAAAAGTTTGACTCATTTATGCCATTACCGTTTGAGAAAAGGCTCATCTATGCCATTATTTTTTAACTTCAGTTTTACAAAATCACTTAAACAACTTTAAACACTTTTTAATTAGATTTTTGGATCAAATGTAATCTTTTTGGTCATTCTTATTCGAGAATGCCAAGAACACATGAAGAACACCAAGAATTCCCAAATTTTCACAACTCTCTGAAAATGTCGCAACTCATAGAAAAAGTCACAACCTTTCAAAAAAGTTATTTACAAGCCTTTTTTGACGGCAAAATAAGTGAAAATGCATCTAGCCTATCGAGGAACAAGAACTGATCACTTTGTAAGCTGATGAAAAATGGAAGAGGATGCGTAAAGGAACCAAATTAGTCCAGAGAAGAAGAACACGAAGAAACTCATTTTCCCAAAGCGACAACATTTCAGATGGGAGGAAAGGGAACAAATTAGGAAACCTTACAAAGTCACTTGTTTATAGGGCCAATGTCGGGCCATGCCTGAAATGGGCCATTAGGAGTTATTTTCTGCAATGAGGCTTGGGCATTAGGCCCAAGTGAGTGTTTATTTCCTTTTCTTCATTATTAATAAAATCTATTAATTGATTTTTAAAAAAAATTCACAATCCTTCAATATGAAAATGTATCTGATTTTGATATAACATAATATAAATAATAAATAAATATAATATAATATAAAAATATAAAAGATATACTAAATTGAGTATTTTAAGTTTGGATATTATAGTAATTTAACATTTAAATCAGGGAGTTCATACTTTTAAGGTAGTATAGATAGATAGATAAATATAAATTTGATGCAAGAGAATGTTAAATCATATAATAAGTGCATTATTATTTTAAAAAATGTTAATATTATTAAATAAAAAATTGAAGTGATTGATTATAAATGAAATAGTAAATACAAGCTCCTATGAATAATGATATTTATAGCCAAATAAAAGGTAGTAGGAACATGTGTTTATTATACCTTATCAGAAAATTCACAACTCTATGAAAATGTTACAACTCATTGAAAAAGTTACAACTCCTCAGAAAAGTCACAACTCTTCAAAAAAGTCACAACTCTTTAGAAAAGTCACAATTCTTCAAAAAAGTCACAACCCTTCAATGTGAAAAAATATCTGCTTTTAATATAATATAAAATTAATAATAAATATAACAAAATATAAAATTAATAATAAATATAATATAATATAAAAATATAAAAGATATACTAAATTGAGTGTTTTAAGTTTAGGATATTATAGTAATTTAACATTCAAGTTAGAAAGTTCATACTTTTAAGGTAGTATGGATAGATATACGTACAATAAAAATATAGCAAGAGTTCTATTCCAAGGTTGGCTTCGTTTTAGTTTTACCATTCTCTCCCAAATAATTTTTATTTTTTCAGTACACTAGTTAAGACCTGCATAAACACTAGTATTTTCAAACTTTACTTGTAAAATTTTACACTATGTGTATGCTGTTGTAGTACACTAGGGTTGATTGTTGATTTGATACAAGAAAAAAAAAACTTTGATAAAGCGCAATATACCCTTAAAAGTGAATCTCTCAAGTCTGAATTCAAATTAGTCGAATATAAAACAAGTCCCAGACATCAAGTGAGAAACAAAAAAAAACTACTTAATTGAACAATTAGCCTATTTATAATGACCTAAAAATGACTTTCTAACTCATAAGCAGTTGAAGCATGAACATATTTGTTTAAGTATAGACAATATAATCCCTTCTAAAAAGGGGATAAACGTCAAGTCATGTTAATGTTGTTTTGCCTCTTCAAAAATATTTTCAGATGTGTCATGGACAGAGGTGAACCTACATGGAGCCGTGGAGATTCACACTTCGAAAATTATATCGTGTATATAGAAAGAACAAGTGTATATCACATTGAAATAACCAATAAAGATATATATAAGGAAAAAAATTTATTATAGAATCACACTTATTTTTATCGATTAATTCTAAATTCTGAATTCAGATCTGATATCACTCAATTATTGTAATTAGAAAAACATGTTATATTTTCACATAAACATATAAATTTGGAGATGGTAAAGAAGATGTTCACCTTTTACACTTTGTTGTAAGCCTTCAAAATCTTCTTATGTATCAAACTTATTAACATTTATATTATATATATACATGCAGAAATTTCCTTTAGGAAGGAAGTTGAGAAATTTCTGTTCCATATATTGAAATAATATGACATTAAAAAAATGTTAATTGGTTTCTAATTATAGTTGTAGCCTTTTGACAATTGAGTTTATGAGATTAGTTAATTAGGGCATGAGAAAGAAGACCAAATTAAATTTGGATAATATAAAATACAATTTCTCATATTACTCTAGAAGGAAAAAAATATGTAGGGTATAAAACAAACAAAATTACATCAATATAAGAGTTTATATATATAATAATAATAGAGATAGACAAATGCATGAATATTGTTCAAAAGTTTGAAAACTCAACTTAGAGATATTTTTCACATCATGGCTATTAAAATACTAAGAATATAAAATAGTAGGTGTTTCAATGCATGCAAAATATGTGTATATAGGATATACATTTTTTTTTTCACCATTTAGCCAGATTAAATTTGTATTCTAACTTTAATTTGTGGCTGTTATGATTTAATTGTTTTGATTTGACTCATGTAACATTAATAAACAATAACATTAGGGATGACAACGGGACAGTAGGTTTAGAGCTATGCGGGACGGATGCGGGTTTAAAGTTATGTGGGGCGGGGCAGGTGCAGGGCGGGTTGAAGTAACTATTTTTAAAACTAATGTGTGGCGGGGCGGGTTGCGGGTTCAAAAAATCAAATAGGAATTTGAAGAAAATTAAATATTTGTAATTAGTAAAAATCAAA
>JBCEWC010002533.1:0-33969 GCA_038996855.1 Solanum aculeatissimum
GGTTGTGAATTTTTTAAAAATTTGTGACTTTTTCGAAGAGGTGTGACTTTTTTGAATGGTTGTGACTTTTTAAAAGGATTGTGACTTTTTTGAAGAATTGAAACTTTTACGAAGGGTTGTGACTTTTTCAATGGGTTGTGACTTTTTTGAATGATTTTGACTTTTTTGAATGGTTGTGGCAGGTGAAAGTGTCGTTGAATCATAAGCAACATTTCTTGAGTTTTTTTTAACGTTTGTCAGACTATTTAATTGAATTTTAAATTATTAAATTATTTTAAAAAATAAATAAATAAAAATTATGTGAGAGCGCCACGTAGGCGGGCTGCCATATTCTTTTATATATATATATGATTTGTAAAGGTAGAAAGAAATTATATTCCAAAAAAGAAAAAAAATGTTTTAAATTTTGATTTGTCTTTTTCGTGTGTCGTCATTTCTTTTATTTATATGCATTTGTTTCAATAAGCCATAAAATATCAAGACATATCATAAGAAAGTTTAAATTAGAAGAATATTTTACTAAATTAAATTCTAAATTTAACTATTACTCCCCCGTTCCTTTTTAGTTGTCTAGTTGCACTTTTCGAAAGTGAGTTTAACTAATTTTAAAAGCTAATTAGATTAAATGAATTTGATATTTTAAAGTAAAAATTTAGATATTAAAAAATTATTAATTATAATTCTTTTCATATCAAAATGACAAAAGAATAGTTTTAAAATATTAATAAAAAATTATATAAAAATGAAAATTACGACAATAAAAAAAAGATCAAAGGAGAATTATTTTACGTAATTATTTAATACTAAGAAAATAAAAAAAAGAAATATACTTATAAAATTCTCTTGATCTCGTAAATTAGACAATAAATAAAATCGACTATTTTAGTACTGAGTCAAGTAATATAAAACGGAACCAAATGACAAGTGTTACGGAGCTAGAAGCTTCAAAATCTCATCTGTGGTCACATGTACCAACAAATTCCAACCAAAGAAAAAAAGCCCTTTTCCCTTTTTCTCTGTCGAGGTACACACATGAACTGAACTTTGTGCTAATTAATGAAGATTCTGAGGTACTTTTATGTCTATCTCAATCTCTCAAGTAGAGTGGTTCTTGATTTCCTTACTGAATCCTTTTTTTGGGGGGGTGTTATGTTGTAAAGATTCTTGCTTTATGGTTTACTGTTCAGTTTCACTGCAAATTCTGTGCCTGTATTCAAGTTTTGTGTTGTTATATGTTGTGTTGTTGAATTTTTATGTTATTTTGGTATGTGGGGTTTACTGATTCTTGATTGGAGAAGAGGAGAAATGGGAAAAAGGAACTTTTTTTCTTTAATAATTTTAGATAATAGAAATATAAGATGATAGAGACTTGTACATAGTGAGAAAAGTTGAAGTCTTGAAGAGAAGCCTATGTAGAAATTGGATTTCTTGAGGGATTTTAGTTGTCTGAATAGCTATTGTGATAATGTTTCCTCACCCTCAGGGAGAATGGTGTAGTAAGATGTGAAATAAAAGATGCATCTTTGGAGATTCTCCATGTCCTAGAATGAGGACTGCCTTTATCTTTTTTTTTTTTTTTTGTTTTGTAAACCTTCAAATAGAAGTTGTTTGTTCATGTAAAGGCCTCTGAAAGTGTGATGGCAACGTAAATTTGTTGTGATGTTCTGGCTTGAACTTATTGGCTTTAATCTCATGTTCTTTGCTCCAGACCTTGTCATTTGTTCTACAGGATGACCATTTTATATTTTATCTATCTAACTATCTATCTTCCTACCTTCTTGTCCGACGGAATCCTTTTGACTATCTCTGGGAGACAAACTTTAGAGATTCACTGAGGACCAAGTAGTGGGGAATTTACCCTACAATGCCCCACTGACATTCGTAAGGGTTAGAGGTGTTTTAGTAACCCTTCATTGACTCTCTTAATATTATTATATCAATTTTTGACATTAATATGCGATCTCATTTTCTGACCTCCTAATTTTGTGCACTCCCTTCTTCCAAAGAAACTGAACAGTTTTATTCTTATTCTGCAGAAGGTGTAGTTTTAGAAATGTAAGCCATTGACATTGGCTTTTAAGTTTCGGAATTACTATTTTTTATGGTGGCAATCTCAAAATGTAAAATAATTTTGGTTTAAAAGAAAAAGGGTTAGAAATTCTACAGTTGGCAAGGAATATGAAAGCATGAAGTGAAGGAACTGATGTTATGCTGGAACATGGGAACAGGGGAAAAGGAGGTGGAGTATGTAGTGCATGATACCTCGTTGCTTGTTTTTGTGCAACTGGAGGGAAAGGAAGAAAAGATGTTCCGGAATCTTGTATGAAATATGAACATAACCACCTTACTTGTACAGAAGTTGTTCTATAGGCTCATACTGTTTCCTTGAGTTTTAATGAAGCTTGTATGACCACACATCACTTTTCTGTCTTTACATTGTTTGTGGGGGTTAAATGAAAACATGTGGTGAGCTTGAAGCTGTTGAAAAAAAACCCTTTGTTGCTCTTTAATAAGTTCCATTGCAGTTTCAAAGAAAGGTAAAGCATGAACATCTCGGAAGCTAAACTCTTTACTTGAACAGCTCTATGCTCTCAGTAGCAAGAATTTTTTTGCAACTGCAAAGCTACTGGAAGTTGTGTGATCCCAGCAGCTAATTTTTTATATGACTGGACAGGTTTGAATTGTCTTGGTATATCGGTGAATGCCTCAGGGTTGCTATTTGACATATCAGTCATATAAAATATAATTTGTTGACACTCTTTTGTGCAAAAAATCAATTGCTTTTGTATTAATGGATGAATGATTCAGTTGGATTACTGGATGCATAATTTGGCTAAAGGTTTGTTTAGTTTACTTGTATATTTAATTGACTATGGAACGTTGGTTGTCCCATCTCCAAATTCTGTGACTTGAGCATGAGCCATAGAGTGAGGATTACACTGTATATGTGCTGTGCGCAACTGCTATGGTGGTGTGATTTTAATGCACATACTGTAGATACATTGTCTACGATGAAATGGACAGTATTAGTACCTAATGCTTTTGACTTTTCGAATTTCCTTGGTCAATGCAATGGCAAAATATCTTCTTTATACTAGTCTTCTTGAAGGGGACAAATGATGTATTACTAAAATAGTAACAATCTTTCCTCTCCAACCAAAGAGAGAAAAGGAAGAAAGAGAAAAACAAGGTCTGTTTTCCATATGAACAGGAACATCCTCCCCTTTTCTATGAACTGGTTGAAAATATATTGTCTTGGAGTAACTGGTAAAATTGTTGTCATGCGACCAGGAGGTTAGAAGTTCAAGTCTTGGAAACAGCCTCTGGCAGAAATGCAAGGTAAGGCTGTGTACAATAGACTCTTGTGGTCGATCTCTTTCCCGAACCCTGCGCATAACGGAAACTTTAGTGCACCGGGTTTGCTCTTTTTTTTTTTTAGTTTGTTATTGTAGCTGGTTACTAGCAACCAGGTTCATTCTTTTTGAACTGCTGTACTGTCTTTTTTCAAACTGCCTTGTTATATGTTACTTGAGCTGAGGGTCTTTTGGAAACAACCTCTCTATCTACATGAGGTAGGGGTAAGCTCTACGTATACTCTACCCTCCCTAGACCCCAATTGTGGGAATACATTGGATATGATGTTGATTTTTTTTTTTTTGAAATTGTAACTGGAAATTATTGCTGCCTTTGATGCAATAATGTTTGATACAGGTCCTCTGATCGTACAAGTTCTGGTGGCTGAAGTTGCGTATCGGCAGTGTTTTCCATTATCTAGCAATGGATTTTTCATTTTTCAGTAATTTCCCGTGGTTCAAACCCCACTCTGCAAATGATATGGCATCAACAGTAGCATCTACTAGCACCCTAATGAAAACTCCTAAACAAAATGCTCAGTTCGATGCTAAGTTTTGGAAATGGACCGTGTTTTCATTTGTTCCTTGGGCTAAAAGAACTGAGGGTAATATTCAGATGCCAACAACTGTCAACAAGAACCTGACAAGGCGCAGGCCATCTCGTGAAGGTGTAGACTCTCTAGCTCGGACATCAGCCATACGCTTTAGACCATATGTTTCTAAAGTTCCATGGCATACAGGTCCCAGAGCTTTTCTTTCTCAATTTTTCCCTCGATATGGTCATTACTGTGGACCAAACTGGTCAAGTGGAAAAGATGGAGGATCACCAATTTGGGACAGAAGACCCATCGATTGGTTGGATTTTTGCTGCTATTGTCATGACATGGGCTATGATTCTCATGATCAGGCTGAGCTTCTCAAGGCAGACTATGCATTCCTCGAGTGCTTGGAGAAGCCAAACATGAGTACGCGAGGAGATCCTCATGTAGCTCTTCTTTACAAGACTATGTGCATATCAGGTGCAAAGAATCGATTCATGGAATTATTCTGCATTTATGTTGTTCTCAACGCGAGGTGATGACTGATTTCGCTCCATTTGTTTTCAATGCAGGCCTCAAGAACATATTGATACCTTACCGACAACAACTTGTTACCTTACAATCTAAGCAGTTATCTTTTGGATTTGGATGGCTTGGCGGTATCATGGAACCTGCAAAATCCTTGAAAGACCGTTTCATATGGCTACAGAAGTAGGCACGTGAAAAATCGCGTGGACCTATTCATTATGGAAACAAAAGCTGCTACAATCTACATTTTTAGACAGGTGAAGATTGTGATACAAAACAATTGATTAGTTTCTGGCAATTCTATTCCATAATATCTTAGATAAGCTAGCTGTATATATGACATTGGAAATGAAAGGAACTGTAGAACTCCATTATGATATAATTAGTTGTGTAGCTACTCCCACTGTTTGTACATTATGCTCAATCAACTTTGCATTAAGTGTAAATTATTTGCTACTCCATTTCCTAGTAATGGATGTTTGGAGCTAGTGTATGGTTTGAAAAGTTGGATTTGTAGGCAAACCAACCCTCGGGGGGTTGGCCTGGTGGTAATAGACTTGAGCCTTGGAGTTTGCTCCCTTTCAAGGTCTTAAGTTTGAAATCCATTGGGTGCAAACAATTTCTGAGGGTCATCGGACTGGGTAAAACCTGAATTAATCATGGTGCACTTGCGGGAAACTCCTTGCCGAAGGCCTGTGCACCCTCGAAATTAGTCGAGGCTCTAAGAGACTCAGAAAACCGATGTAAATAAAAATAATAATAATAATAATAATACAAATATATATATGGTACCACCAAAACCATAATAGGTATGATATAGCTTTATTGATTGCACATACACTGTCTATCGGAAATAATCTTTCTACCTCTCAAGGTAGAGTAAAGGGTTGTGTACATTTATCCCTTTTATGCTCTACCTGTGGGATTATACTATCATTACTGTCAATTACTATCATTTGTGTATATTTTATTCTTTTTATACTCTATTTATGGGATTATACTAGGTATACTGTTGAATTTGCATTGATTGCGTGGGAGATTCTCACTGGTACCATTAGACTATAAGTTCTCATTTGTTTGCAATAATGAAGTGCTTGTTTATGTTTGAATCACTTCATGAATCTGAATGATCAAGTTCTGTAATAAAGTTTTAACATTATTAAGATGTTTATTTGACTATTTCAACAAAAATTGACAGTTTAGCAATTTCCTTCATTTATCGTTATTATCATCATTCACCTTTATCAACTATGTGGCATATAGTCACGATTATCATCCGTCACTATAATTAGTTGTTGTTAATACTAATCACTATTTACAGTTATTATCACTAATCACTATTGCTACAACAAACGTTAATCACCATAGCCAATCATCATGTTATAAATCATTAGTCACTGACTCACTGTCATTATTTACCAGAAGTATTAACTATCACTATCATTCATTAAGAGTATCAATTGCCACTACGAAGTACGAACTACCATCAACCTCTATTGTCAATACCACCATCACCACTAGCTATTACTTACACCCCACCATTATCCAACATCATCTCGAATTGACATCCACGATCACCGCCGCTAATTAACCATCACCAATCCGCGATACAATTTCTTAGAAAAAATATATAGTATTAGATTAATTTATATTTATTAATTTTAAATAAAGATAATTCTTATATCTTCAGATATTAAAAAAATAAATATTTCCCTACACATCACTTTAAAGATAATTATTACAAGTTTTAAATGTAGTATTTTATAATTATGACTTTTACCATTTAAATTTCAAGTTATAACAAATCAACATTTAATTAAAAGATACCTTTATTTTTAAATAATATTTATATACAATTTAAAATATATAAAAACTGATATATATAATTAAAAGTTTACCAAAAAACAGAATAATAACAATGTAATACTACAATTAAGGAGTTTTATTCTTCTTGGAATATTCAACTTCCTTTTTAATGTGTCAATCAACCGTATTTTTCATACTCATCATAATTATCCTTCTTTTCCATGCAAGACTTCCAATGGAAATTAGTCTCTTCATCTCCCACCTTTTGCCACATTGTTCAGTCCGTCATCGTCAAAAAAAAAACTCAATGTCCATCATCGTCCCAAATCCAAATCAAACCATTTACATCATGCTAAAAAAAAAAAAAAAAGCAACATCCTATCTACCCCCAAAAAGAGCCCCAGACTAGTGACGAAAACAGTAGAGATTGAACCCCCAAGTTTTCAGATTCTAACCCAAACCCCGCCCAAGAACAAGTCACCTGTCAAATTTTATACCAAGACCACACTACTTTACATAACCATTTATATATCAAATATATACAATTTTGTTATATATCAATTGCATATAATTTGGTTATACTACAAATACATGCACCACATTTACTACAAGTCATTTATAAACTTGATCACTCACACATCTCAATTATATATCACTTACATACCCAAAATAGAGTTTAAATCTATGTCATATGCATATTTAAATATAGTCTAAATCTATATCAAAGACATACCTAAATTAACATAGAATTAGTTAATATATACCATATGCATATGCATTTTGCATATAAATCACAAATTAAGAAGAAAGACATTATGTTCTAAATAATGACACGTAGATACAAAATGGATACCCAATCTATATCATTTTCATACAATATAAAAAATAATCATACCAGCCAAATTTTATACCAAGGCCACACTATTTTACATAACCAATTATATATCATTTTGTATACAATCTGTTTATACTACACTGTTTCATTTTCCACCATGTTGTATTAAAATCGAAAATATATCATCCATTTTTACTGAAACACAGAATAAACAAATCTGCAAATAAATAAACAAAAAAGGAGAAAAAACGGATATATGAAAAAATTGAATTAATTTGAGTATATATAAATAACAAAATTAAATGATAATGGGAGTAAAATAAGGAGCTAAAAAGGGAACAAACTGATATTGTATGCAATGGTTTACAATTCCAATTTAATTGGGATAATTAATCACAAATACAATGCCACTTTAATTGGAAACTAAATCCAAACAATAATATTAATTTTTTTTTATATATTTTCTCATTTTTTTATTTGAATTTTTTAATTTATTTTTTCCTTAAGTTACTATAAGTTGCAATTAATCTATTGCTAAAACATGAAACTCAATATCTACTGCTAATACTCGTAATAACATATCTAATATTTATCATTTTAAAAATTTATTCGTATCTTAATTATTTATTAAAATCTTAATAATTAATGTGTATTCAAATTTAAATATTCAAATATTAATACATATTTTTAAATTTAAACATATATTTGAATGCCTTTATTTGGTTCTAATCTAAGCATTTAAACAAAAAGAGTAAGTAGTTAGAATAAAGCCAAATATAATTCATAAAATATGCGTTTTCTCTATCTTATCCTATCCAATATGCCGTGTAGGGATAGCAATGGAGCGGGATGGATTGAGTTCATTCCGTAAATTTTTTTAAACTGCTTCGCTCTGTCTCGCATGATTATTTATTTATTTTTTAACCCACCTCATCTCGTTTAAATTTTTAATTGAATTTAATATGAAAAAAATAAAAGCTCATAGCTTTTATTAAATTTTTCGCTAATTAACTATTTTTAGTTGACATTTCAACAATTATTTCTTAATCGTTAATTAAAAACCTCTAATTAACATTTCAATAACTAACAATTGACCAGACATATCTAGTTTAAATTTTAGAAAAAGAATAAAATTAAAGTCAATTTTAATATAAAAAGTTTATGTCTTTGATTTTTACTATTTACAAAGATTTAATTTTTTTTGAATTCCTATTTGGTTCTTTAAACCCGGAACTTGCCTCCCCACCCACGTTAATTTTAAAAATAATTACTTCAATCCGTCCGACCCTGCCTAACCCTCCCCTATTGCCATCCCTAATGCCATGAGTATTTAAGAGAGGGAAAAAAAATATTTCTTTGACTACAATTTCTTAATATCTTCCTAAGCATTTTATATAATATTAATTATAGTAAGTTCTAAATTATTACAAATTTTGTGTAGTTCTTGACTAAATAAATCTTGTTAAAGAAATATTTATTTTGCACAAATAAAATATTAAAACTTTGAAAGGCAAATCAAAGTAGAAGATCATGCAAAACATCTCATTATCTTTGCCTCAATCTTGTCTCTATTTCATAAAAAGAAATAAAAAAATATTTTCGACTTCCTAAAAACTTGGCCAAACAAGTTAAAAGTGTATTTTTTTTTCAAAAATATTATTTTAAATTTATGAAAAATATTTTGTAGTATTCCCCAAAAATATATGAGTGAAGTGCAAAAATGTTATTTCCCAATTCATAGATGAGATGCAAGCAATGGCAATCTCCATATGCTCTTCATTGTCACATTATAACATCCAAAAAAAGAATGACATCAAGTGCACTCAATAAAGATCCAAGTGAGCTTTTCCCTATTTGTCTTTTTCTTTTCTCAATATCATGCTAATATTGTTAGAGTTTCAAATTCGTGCTATATACTAAGTCTCTTTCAGAAAAAAAATATTTTTTATTACAAATTTTATACACTTAGAACTCAAAATCAATTTTTTTTATAACACTCTCATTTGTTGTACGATATCTTTTGATGATTATTTGATTTATTAGAGGAGTAACGTTTTCTATCGAGAATTTTTTTATAGTAAAAACTTCGAAACTAAAACTTTTGAATTATGGAGGATCAATCTCATTTGTTGAACCACATTTTTAGTTTTGGTGGTTACTTGGATGATTTTATATATATATATATATATAGTATTTGTATTGATTCAAAATAAAAGATTTAAAGAAAAATCTTTAAAATAGACATTATCAATAAAATCTACCAGATACTCTCATAGAAATGATAAATAATTTTACATGCAAACATAATCTTGAGATTAATTATATTTAAATATTTTTAATTTCTTTAAGTATTTATATAGAATAAAGTCTTAACTCAAGAAATAAAATTTCATATTAAATAAATATAATATTTAACTTGATATAAAATAGAATAGTTTTTTGAATTTGACAAGAAAGATAATTAATAAAAATGTCACATTTTTAAATGCATCTACCCATCCTTTGCTAATAATGTTGAGCCTCCCTAATTATATTACTAGGCCATACCATTCCTTTTTCCTCTACCTTGGTCTAGTTTTTTATTCTCTCTTTTTTTTATTGATAGCGGTGTTTTGGTTAGTTTTATATATTTCGACTGATATCAATAACATGTGTTATATAATTTTGTCCATCAAGATTAAGACAGATAAAAAAAATTATTTAGTGTTTTTATCATCTTCTACTTTACTCCCTCCATGTCATATTGCTTCCGTGTTGATTCGTTACACTCCTTAAGATTTTTTTTTAATGATTTTGAAGTATTTCTTTTTCAGAAATTTGTTTTTAGAACTGAATTAGATCAAATATTCATTTTCGTACTAGACATCAGAGCAGAGCTTCCGATTTTGGACCTTTATGTTGAATTGCTCATGTATCAGATGTCTAGCCTTTAAGTGTGAGCTGCTAACTTTTTTAATTGAGTTACACTTGAGGTTCAATTTTTTACTCGAGGTCATTCGATTATGTCTTTTTCTAAATTGAGCTAAGTGTCTATTGAAAATAATTTCTCTATCTTAATGTAGTAAATATAAAATTTGTGTACATTTTATCCTCTTCAGAAGTATGTTCTGATTGTGCATATGTACAACAACATACTCAGTGAGATCACACAAGATGAGATTTGAAAGGATATGGAGAAACCATATTCGAAAGACCTTCAACTCGAAAGCAACAAATCCAAGCACAAAGAAGAAGAAAATGATATAGAAATCATAACAACTAATAAGGAAAAAAAAATGATAAATGTCAAAAGCAACAAAAACAATAAAATGGCGCGATAACTGAAACAAATGTAAATAACAAACAATGATAAATATCAAAAGTAAGAATTATATTAACACAACTAGTACCACGACAAACACTAACAAGCCTAAATCTTCAAAAAACAAAACAATACTCTAATATTCCCTATCATTTTACTCTAATATACGACCTTCATACACCCGTACACCATGTCCTATCCACGCGATTCAATTAATTATATTTTCGATAAAAAAAATTCTTTCATTTCCAAATTTTAAACTTGAAATCTATAATTAAGAATAAAAATATTACTACATTTTTCTAGATCACACCATTTTAATGATAAAGATATTTGTTGATTTCCAACTAACAAAGCAACAAAAATCCCACTCCGCGCCCACAACTCTCCAGCTATAAATTCCAACTTTCCCTCTCCTTCACGGACCAGTACTGCTACATCCCCACCTCCAATGTCATCCAAACTTCACACAACCAAATCGCCGGCGACGGTATTCGTCGCCGGACTGTTAATTTCCCTAATTCTATTTGATAACCACCACTATAACTGGGCTGCAGCTGCTGCGAGCAGTCCAATAAAGACGGTGGTGGTTCTCGTAATGGAGAACAGATCATTCGACCACATGTTAGGTTGGATGAAGAAGCTGAACCCAGAAATCAATGGCGTCGACGGCTCAGAATCGAACCCGATTTCGACTGGAGATCCGAAATCCCGTCGGATTTTCTTCGGAGATCAATCTCATTACGTTGATCCTGATCCAGGGCATTCATTTCAAGCAATACGTGAGCAGATATTTGGATCGAATGACAGTTCGAAAAACCCAGCACCTATGAATGGATTTGCTCAACAAGCTCTTTCTATGGATTCTAATATGCCTGAACAGGTCATGAATGGCTTCCAGCCTGATATGGTAAGTAAGTATCGACTACTATTAGCTTCCCTTCGGTGAGAATATTCGATTTCGTATTCAAAGCTCAAATTTATGAAAAGTATACCAAACGAGTAACGATTCTTAAAGCTAAAATTTATGACATAATCACTCACAATAATGACATATATAATTTAATTTCACGAAGTGAATCTTTTTTAGGAGTGATCATTTATAGAGTAGGACTAGTAGAATTCACTCGTCAACTTTAACTTCAATTCTACATTTTTTCTGTAACTTTTGCGACCTTTTATGATTAGCATCTACGAGCAGTAAAAAAAAAACAGTTATCAATCAAATAATTTAATTTTGATCAGTATTAATTTATTTTTATATATTTAAAAATAAAAAAAACAGTGTGAATGTCATTTAAATTGAAATGAAGTGAGTAATATTTATCAAAAAAAATTACGTATAATTTTCTACTTAGTAATTAATTAATAACTTTCTATTTATTATTCAGGTAGCAGTATACAAAACGCTGGTATCGGAATTTGCGGTGTTCGACCGGTGGTTCGCGTCGGTACCAGCGTCGACCCAACCAAATCGTCTCTACGTTCACTCCGCCACATCTCACGGTGCCACCTCGAACATCGCGTCGCTGTTAGCTAAAGGTTACCCGCAGAGAACTATCTTCGAGAATCTCGACGCCGCCGGAATAAATTTTGGTATCTATTATCAGAATATTCCGGCGACTCTGTTTTACCTGAACTTAAGGAAGCTTAAGTACGTCGGAAAATTCCATCCTTATGATCTCGCATTCAAAAGTGATGCTAAATCAGGAAAGCTACCAGGTAGACAAATTTTAATTTGAAAATATTTATGAAAATTGAAGATCAAATGAGAAGCTAAATGTAGCGCCTCAATTACTAGGATATGTTGTGGTGGAGCAGCGATATATGGACTCAAAGATACAACCGGCTAACGACGATCACCCGTCGCACGATGTTTATCAAGGACAAATGTTCGTAAAGGAGGTGTATGAAACCCTAAGGTCCAGTCCGCAATGGAATGAAACCCTTTTCGTCATTACTTACGATGAGCACGGTGGGTTCTTTGATCACGTCCCTACACCTGTCAATGGAGTCCCTAGCCCGGATGGAATTGTAGGACCCGACCCGTTTGATTTCAAGTTTGATAGATTGGGTGTTCGAGTTCCTACTATTGTGATCTCTCCTTGGATTGAAAAGGGCACAGGTACGCTATATTTCAATTTATTTATCTGATTTTTAATTTGATTTAAGATTTATAAAAATAGAAATAACGTTTAAATTATGCTAATAGTAAATATTTTACCTCAACTCTAACTCCATAATTCCAAAAAAAATTATATAAATTTGAAATATATAGACAAACACCTAATAAATAATCTTGGACTTTTGGGAGTGGTTCACCCTTAATCAGAGGTCTCGAGAATGGAAAAAATCCTGTTGGGAGCGTCACCTTCGAATGGGCCCTATAGTGCGTGATTCAAATTTAGTCAAAGCTTCACAAGCTCTGTACACCAAGTGAGAAACTAAAAAAAAAAAATTACTTCTAGATCTCATTGCATCATCAACTTAAAATATAAGCATTAAATGAATGATCTTTATTTTCAAGGCTCGAACCTAAAAAAATGATCATATTCATCCTACTACGCCTCTTAGTAGCGGTTTATAGAGTCATATGAATGCTTATCTATGTGTCAACAAGTCACACTATCACTTGTTGGATAGCTCACTTCCAAAAGGAAAAAACTTCTATTCATAGTGTGTGAAATGCTTTTAAATTATCCTAAAGTTAATTAATGTGCCCCTACATCCCACCTCTCTTGTGATGTTAACATGTGAAGACACAAATGAGTGAATTCTTTAGGAAAAAGATGTGTGAAAAAGTGGTCCTTTTCACACAAGAAAGATGGTTTTGCCTCCCAATTATTATTTTATTTTTCATGTCCAATCAAATTATTTTAATGTCCATTTCAAAGGCAATGATATCTCTTGCCTTGTCATTTCAACGTAAAAAAATAATATATCGAGTGAAATTTCACAACTGGGGTCTGGGAAGGGTAAAATGTACGTACACTTTATCATTATCTCATAGAGATAGAGAAGTTGTTTCCGTAAGACCCTTGTCTCAAAAATATCAGACCGCAAAAGCAGAAGAAACGAACATATTAGCTTATATTCTTCAAAAGCAAAGACACAAATTTCTTCTAGCTTTGGATAGAAGAAAACAACCTTAAATCTCTTATATGTAAAAAATGTCATCTATTTTTAGTATCGTACCAGAGTTACGAATCGATACAATTAAACTTTTTTATAACAACATTATTTGTTAAGATAGTTTGCTATAGCTAGCAAAATATAGTAAGAGAATACATAATAATATAATATAATATACCATGATATAGGGAGACATAAATTCTCTCTTTGACTTATGTCACTCATAAAAAAACCAACACAACTAATGCTTCTTGGGTAATACGAGATCCTTTGTGTATCGAATTTGAAAATATGACAAATTATATGTTTTATTTTATTTTGCAGTTGTTCATGGTCCTAATGGCTCTCCGTTTCCGACGTCGGAATATGAACATTCATCAATTCCGGCAACGGTGAAGAAGATCTTTGATTTACCGTCACCTTTTCTTACTAAAAGAGATGCATGGGCTGGCACTTTTGAACACATTCTACAAATTAGAAAGGAGCCCAGAACTGATTGCCCTGGTTAGTAATCCTACAAATTTCAGAAAAAAAATATTTTCTTAAACTCCGTGTCAATTTAAATTATTGAGATAATTATCAATATACATATAGTTTGATCAACTAGTATACAAAATATGTACAAAAATGGCTGAAATATACATGATATACACAGCAGCTATATATGTATATTATATGTGTATTACTCCATATATGTATATTTTGTATGAGTATACACAACCTATTTGTAACATATATTGGAACCAGGGGCGGAGCCACCTTAGGAGAAGGGTGGTCCAGTGCACACCCTTCACCGGAAAATTTTATGGTGTATAGAAGTTATATATTTATCGTTACACATTCTTAGAACAACTAAGAAGAAAATTAGCACACCCTTCGCGAAATTCCTAGTTCCACCACTGATTGGAACAGAGAGTACTATAGATTGTGTATGTTCTTTTCTCTCTTCTTTGTTTATGTACTTTCTTTGAAAATTTTCTACAGAAAAACTTCCAACTCCAACAAAGATCAGAAAGGGAGAAGCAAATGAAGATGCAAACATAAGTGAATTCCAGCAAGAGCTAGTTCAACTCGCGGCGGTTTTAAAAGGAGATCATCTCCTAACAAGCTATCCAGAAAAGATAGGCAAAGGCATGACTGTAAGACAAGGGAAAGCTTACATGGAAGACGCCGTTAAACGCTTCTTTGAAGCTGGATTTGCTGCCAAGAAAATTGGTGTTGATGAAGAACATATTGTACAAATGAGACCTTCACTCACTACAAGATCATCATCTTCCAATTTGCACCCTTAAGATCTATATCAGATACTCAAATATGGTAAGTATTGTTGAAGCCAGGTCTTCAAAGTACTTCTTCCCCATGTAAGTTATAAAACTTATATATCTAGAATCGAAATTATTTGAGCTCGAGCATTGTTTGATCCGTCTTTATTGTGATGTGAAACGACTTACTAAGAGTTCTTTCATCCACCCGTTTTGCCAAAGTCATCTTGCCATTCATCTGCAATTTGTTTGCTGGAGAGACTAACGATTCTCCTACGAATATTAGAATGTTTCTTAGAAGAGGAGTAACTGGCTTCATTGCTCGCGGAGTCATGATGTTCACCATTGTTGTATCTACTGCTCCTTATCCCAACGCGATGTTCTGTTGGTTCAACATACCAAGGAATGGTAAACCTCTCTAAGATCACTACAATATGATAGATTCAAATACGCCAAATTTGGCATCCCTGTGAAATCTGGTGTTTGCATCAGGTTTGTAGATCAGAGTAGCTGAGATCTAGCGTCCTTAGAGACGGCAAATGCTGTTGAGAACACAGAAAGAATGAGATGGATTCTTTAAAGAAGTCTTAAATAAAATGGGAAAAACAAAGTGTTTGTGATTGTTGGTTAACAATTCGTTGAATATTCTCTGATTCAATCCTGCATATGTAAGAAGATTAATTGTTGATAAGCATAATAAAGTCATATATTATAAGTATTTCATACTAGAAGCAAGCATGAAAATGAATAAAAAGGCTAAGATCCCAATGTGAGTTATATTGCTCGGACTCTTCAAAAATGTTGATGGGTGGGTGTCGGAAACTCTAAAAGTAGTGTATTTTTGAAGAATCCGACACGGGTGCAGCATCAAAACTGAAGAGTCTACGCGACTTAGGATATAAGTAGTTTTTAAGCACGAAGTGGGAGCTGATGTTTGTATTGAAGTGCTAAAACTGAATATAAATTGATGATGTGTTTGGTATAAAAGTTCTAATAAACACACGCGTTATATGTGGCAATTCGCATGAGATACACTCGAACTGATTTGTATATCCCACGTAGAACGTGTGTGTCTACTTGTTCAATTTCATACAAGTTTAAGTTCCTACCCAAAGTTGTCAAAGATGGAGATCCACGTCATAGAAAATCAGTATGACTATTTGTCCATTTTCTTGAAGATCAGTATGATTATTTGTCCATTTTCTTTGTGTTGCATTCCAGATCTTCACTAGTTCATTTAAGCACCACCTCAACGTGGCATAATTCTTTGAGAAAACTATGAGGGCAACTTGAGACTCTTCGATAGCTTTCAGGAGTTCTTCAGAAATAGAATCGCCGTATTCTAACCTTTTATCATTTTGAAATGTTAATATTCCCTTGTTTTTCAAAAGCTTGAAACTTAGAAAGACATAGTACTTCCATCGAGAACAGTATTGTGCCATGGATTCAGTAACTATTGCTATTGAACCAGTCAACTGGTACATTTTCACAGAGTCAAAAACATATCTAAAGTTTTCTTGTTTTTTGAGTTTCATATTTGAATTGTCATCTAAATGTTAATGGAAACACATCACAATTATCACAATTATCAGTTGTTCACTTTTTTTATATGTTCACTTTTTCTATATGAACGGCGATGATAAGTAGGATAAAGCGAACAACAATAGTTGAGGTGTATCTCGATAAATGTTTGACGATAATTTAGATAGGAGAAGTAAACACCTGATAGTTTCGACAAAAAGCTGATAGTTCCTATATTTACCTAACAATGTACATATAATGGCGGAAATAAGAGTTCTTGCTTCCCCATTGTCATAAACTTCTCTCTGAGAGATATTACAGGCATGAAATGGTTCAAGCCATTCAGTAAAATGCAGCATTCTAAACTCTATGGGAGTTATTCTACAAACGAAAGGAACTAGATACTGTACAGTGGTGATTCATTATGTCATGATCTTTAAGGTTAGAGATGGAGGCAGCTCATATCCGACCCAACCTCAGCAGATGCTGCTGGTGCTTTTCAGCAGCCGCCTTATCAGCAGCTTCGCGCTTGAGTGCCCTCTTTGCACGCCGACCAACAGTTGCTTTGGGAACAGCAGTCTCTTTCTTCTTAGTCTGGCGTGATGGGCCAGCACCTGAGTCCTGGGAGTTTGGTCGATGAGCGGGTCTTGCTTCTTGCCTTCCTGCCCTGACATAACCATTATCGCCCCATCTCCTGTTGCCTATGCGGAGACTTGGTGAACTAGTAAAATGGAAGTCTTCTAGCTCTTCGTCATCATCCTCATATGCATAGAAGTGATCCATATCATCATCTACTTCTTGTTTTTCCTCCACATTCAAGGGCTTGAACCATGATGCTCTCAGGAGAAGGCAGACACTCTCCTCAAACATGTAGTCCTGGATGCTGTTGAAACAATGTGTCATTTCTTCGGATAAAATAACCAACCACAACTACAGGGATGTTCAAAAACAAAATTACAGGAAATAAACAGCAGAAAAACGACGTCAGACAAGATTTAGGTCCACAATACAACCCAATAACATGCTTTTGACAAACAAACCATATTCTTCCAAGGACAATACAGATCTCTCTTCAATTACGAGAACCATTGCAAGGAATCTATTAAGAATTACCTATTTAGGTGACTTCAAATTAGATATTCGGTGGTCAATCGGATGCATTTCTAGGAACCTTCTTCTTCTTTTTTTTTGAGAAAGTGCATCTCTAGGAACTTAGTAACACCAACAATGGTCAGAATCTTTAGAAGTCAGTTTGTGGCATATTTCAAATAAGGAATTTTGCGGTGAAATCAAGTGGTGATGAGGATCTCTCTAGAAATTCTTTATATGCTTCCAATGCCCTTTCCAGGTTGCACCACAATTGACCAAAAAAGGAAAATACACAACATTTACCAACCCACTTTTACTGGTCAAGTTTACCAAGGCAATAATACAGCTCTAGGACTCTTACAAAAATCAACCGGATGATTAATTAGATCATTATGTTTGTGAAGGAAATAAGACAATCATAAATAGCCTGTTGACATAACAAACAGATTAAGAAATCAACTGATAGATCAAGAAAAGAATTAACAAAAGCATTTTTCCTCTCGAAGAATTATGCATATTGTTTCGTACTTAACTGGTGCAAGTGCAACTAAGGGTGTATATAAAATGCCACATATGTCACATTATTAGCATCATCATGTATCACATATACCAAAGAAAGTTAAACCAAAATTTTGGTTACCTTCCATCAAGTGAGCGATGGATGTGGAGAAACTCAAATGGATGTTTACACTGAGGGCATGTTGGTTCCTTTTTGTAGGTTGCCCACCGAAGGATGCACGTCACACTGCACAAAGTAAGGAGATATATATTGCTGTCAGTACTTTCTCTTTATTACCAAGAGTAGACTTGTGAGAACCACGAAAGCTTAGTCGCAAATGTATACATTAGAAGATTGTTACAGCATCCTCCAAGAAGATAATCATTTTATAGAAATATGCATCAGTTAAAACAAGACTGGGAGACCATAATGAAAGTCACATTTTGACCAAAAGCCAAGCAATTTAAAACTTTGTTCTTTTTTCAAGTAAGCTTATTAGATAACAGGTTTGGTCCAGCTGAAAACAGCAATGCATAATCGTCTGAAACCTAACAAACTAAAACACATCAATGCAATTGATGCACAAAAGTCGATCACAAATGATAACTAAAACGAATCCCCCAAGACCAACAAAAAGGCCATTAACACAGCTACTGAAACAGAACATTTTTTCGGGTGTAGAGTGGATTGAGCATAGAATCGATAGAAGAGAGAATGCTATTGATTGCAGAGAGATAGTAAATTTCCTTTCTTTCCTTCTTGTGTTCACCCAATATAGAAAAGCAAAAATGTCCCTGCAGCAAAAAAACCGAACAATGCAACAAAATTTATTCCCTCTTCACTCTGCTGATGGAGAGGTGCTTCTGAGGGAATCAATATCTCTGGCATGCGAGCTTCTTTACTTTATAGTTCATTTGTTAATTTTGCCATCAATTCACTGTCATTTCGATAAACCTAATAACAACAATACAAGAAGCTATCTTTCTTGATAGTTTGATGCAAACCAAATGTAAGTGATTTGTCCACCTAAACAGTAAACTGGATAAATCCTATCAGAGGCATGCTGATCATATGACAGTAGATAACTAACAAACGTAGGATGACTAGCTCAGAACCAACTTTAAGTGATCAAAATTATCCAAAACAGTACATTGGATACAATTCTATCAGGGACTGATGACCAAAATGGCAGTAAATAGATGAAGATTGGTTCTATATGCATACCAGTAGGCATGCTCGCAACCTTTTACAAGAGCAGTTTCTTGAAGCACTATCTTATTCAAACATATGGCACAGACACCATGATGATTGTTCTCACAATCAACTTGGTGCCTTTCTTCAGAATTGCTCTTCATTTTAGTCTGAAAATCAAAATCCACATCAATCAGCTTAACCTGTATCATCTAATCAAATAACACAGCAGTAGGCCTTTAGAATGTAAAGATTATATTCTATTCATCAAATGCTGACAAGCAACACAACACGAGCCATATTCATACGCCAAGATGGAAACAGGAAGAAAAATAATTGGCATTAATGGACTTCCAAGTATCTGATAAGGATAAGATACTTAACTATCATTATAACTAACCATGAAATCTATTTCAAAGGGTGCCAAATGATAATTACATCAAGAATCTTTAACTAACTGCTATATCCAAATTCCAAATGCTTCCAATTGACCATTGTTTAAAACTTTCCACATCACTCGAAAAAGTAGAAAATCTACCCAAAGATGTGGCCTAACGGTAAATGAAATGAGTTAGAGAACCATGAGGTCTTCGTTCAAATCTGACAAAAAAAAACTAGCTAACCCATTTGTCCTAGACTCGATGGTCAGAGTTATCTGTCACTTATTGCAGTTATCACATGAAACTAGTCAAGGTGCGTGCAAGCTAGACCAAACACCACAGTTATCAAAAAGGAAAATGCAGAAAGACCTCTAGCAATAAAGAACCCCTGATTAGTATCAAAAGACAAATTATTGAGTATTGAAACAAAATGTGTTCAGCTGGAACTTCTTGTCAACAGATACTAACTAAACCTCCAATAATCCATTATTCCACCCTATTCAACATCAATAATTCATAATACCAGATCAATTAGGGTAGAGCCTTACAAGTTCTGTAGAACCCCTATATTTAAATTATCAAAAAACTGCATCGAAAAGGGCAACCTGGTGCAATTAGCTCCCATTATGTAGGCCCCCCCCAAAAAAACTAGGGTTTCAAAACCCATAAACCTAAAATCTTGAATTTGTCTCTAAAATCAAATCCAGCTAACCCCCAAATCAATTGAACCTCTGTAAAACCCTAAACAAGAAAAAACAACTGCAAACACATAATATTTTCAACAAAAATGAATCATCGCTACGCACTTGGGAAACTCAAATGAAACTAAAAATTGAGAAAAAGAAAAAACCCCATTATTACCTCTTCTTGAATGGATAAATCTTCAATATTGTTCACGATTTGCTGACCCTCAATCTCAAGCTCGACAACTGTAGACATGGCCTAAAGATAGGATTATTGAAAAGGGGAAAACAAAAAAGAAGAAGAAATGTGAACTATACTAACTAATTTCAGATATAAATTGCTGTATTATTTATGTACAGGGCTTGGGGAAGATGATAAAAATGTACAAAAAAGAAGAAAAAAGAGAGATTCTGGAGAATTATGCCTTATTCCAAACAGGAGCTTGGAACAGGGGAATGAAGATGCTAGGGATTAGGGATTTCTATATAGGAATCTTCCGTAGGTCAACTACTTCATACCGCCTTAAAATGAAGGGTAATTATGTCCATGAAGACTAAATAATATTCTTTCCGTCTTATTCTATGTAGAATTATTTGATTTGGTACAGTATTTAAAGAAAAAATGAAAATTTTCTTTATATATAAAGGTGACCCACCCATCCTCAGACTAAATTATATTATTTTCGCCTTATTTTATGTAGTATTATTTGACTTGATACAGTATTTAAAGAAAAAATAAAAAAATTATATATAAGGGTGACCCACCCACCCTGTAGGTCAACTACCCCATATCGCCTTAAAACGAAGGGGTAATTCTGTTCATGAAGACTAAATAATATTTTTTTTGACTTATTTTATGTAGAATCATTTGACTTAGTACGGTATATAAAGAAAAAATGAAGATTTTCTTTGTATATAAGGGTGAGCCACCCATCCCCCTAGGTCAACTACCCCGTACCGCCTTAAAACGAAGGGGTAATCCTGTCGACAAAGACTAAATAATATTCTTTCCGTCTTATTTTATGTAGCATAATTTGATTTGATACGATATTTAAATAAAAAATAAAGATCTCTTTACATATAAGGGTGACCCATCCACCTCCCGAGGTCAGGGGTAATTTTGTACACAAAGACTAAATAATATTCTTTTTGTCTTATTTTATGTAATATTATTTGACTTGGCACGGTATTTTAATATATATAAGGGTGCCCCACTCAACCCCAGGTCAACTACCCCATACCGCCTTAAAATGAAAGGGTAATTTTGTCCACGAAGATTAAATAATATTCTTTTCGTCTTATTTTATGTAGCATAATTTGACTTGGTACGGTATTTAAAGAAAAAATGAAGATTTCTTTATATATAAGGGTGACCCACCCACCTCCCGAGGTCAGGGGTAATTTTGTATACGAAGACTAAATAATATTCTTTCTGTCTTATTTCATGTAATATTATTTGACTTGGCACGATATTTAAATATATATATAAGGGTGGCCCACCCACCCCTAAAACTAAATAATATTCTTTTTGTCTTATTTTATGTAGCATCATTTGATTTGGTACGGTATTTAAAGAAAAAAATGAAGATTTTTAAAATTTATGGTCTAAAATAATTCTTAGATATTTGTGTAGTTGAAAATTATTTCATTAAGGGTAAAAGTGAATTTTAAAGATAAATTATTTTTAATTGGAGTAAAGCAATATTTTTTGGGAATAAATAAAAAAGAAAAGAGTGTCACATAAAATGAGACAGAAAGAATAGTACGTATTAGGTATTTTCACTCCGCCTTTGAATTTGAAAAAATAAATTATATGTGTGATGTTGGGGCTATCTTTTGTGGATGGACTAATTTTATTGATATGTGTAAGTTGTCACCTCCTATTTGCAATATATAATTATTAGGTAATTTTGTCCATCAAAATTAGAATAAGTAAAGAAAAATTACTTGGTATTCTTTATTTTTGTTAGGAATTGAATTTGAGACTTTAATTGTTAGGAATTGAATTTGAGACTTTATAGTGTTCAATCTGTGTCATTGATCGTTAAATCATAATTTGATAAAAATATATTAGAATTAATGAAATTTTGATGATTGACGAAAAGTTTTGAAACATTTAATCACAATTGGTTCATGAGAAATTATTTCAAGAGACTCCTATCTTCACTGGGATTGCTTAGATAAAAAGTCATGCATGTTTAATTTGAGAGAGATAAATGTACAATGACATAATTAAGGAAAAATCACACTTATATTGCAAAAAGAAAAAGTATTTATCCTTAAATGCCTCGTTACTTTTATACCCTTATTTTCATTTTAAAATGGCATAGATTTATTTTAAGATTCACACGCTAATGTCATGCTGATGTTAGCACTCACCTTATATTATACTGATAGAGTAACAATATATTGATGAAGTATCACAAAGAATACTGATAAGGTATCATATATTAATGGAATATCATAAAGGATACCAATAGAGTATCGATATACCGATGAGTATCACAGAGGATGCCAATAGAATGTCAATATATAGATGGAGAGGATTAAACTCGATCTTATATTATATTGATATGATATCAATATACCAGCGAAGTATTACAAAGAATGTATTTTCTACTAATTTTAAATTTAATAAGTAAGATTGTGACTTTAATAAATTAATTTTCTCTTAATTATTCCTTATTTACTTTTAAAAAAAGAACTCAATCTTATATGATACCGATAGAGTATATGATACTATATGGTATCAATATGCCGACAAATGGAGTATCATAGAAGATTTATTCATAGTGGTGATATTGATGTCATGTGTGGGATAAAAAGGGAGAAAATGGGGTAAGAGGGTAAATAGTTTGGGTCATGAGTCCATTAACGATAAATAATTTGAGTTAGGTCCAATTTGATTAAACAATCTATAATTGAGTCTATTTTGTATAGTTTTCTCAATAATTATTGTTATGGATCGAAGAGTTAATGTTTGGCTATAACTCTAGAAGAAGAGAAGAATTCGAATTCAAGAGGAGTCTCATGTGAAATAGATTTTTGTGAAGAAGCTGTATAAATAGGAGAAGATCATTCAATTGTGAAGGTTATGCATTTCCAAAATAATACCCATTAACTTATCATGATCAGGGACGGACCCACATGGACTCCCCCGGGTGCTCGAGCACTCATTAACTTTGTACCGGGTATTATATATTTATGTAGAAATTAAGAAAAATTGATATAAATTTAACACAGAACATCTACTAAACAAATGGTTTAATGGGTTCAATGGTTCAAAGTAGGTGCTTAAGGTTTTTTTTAGTGTTATTACTGATTTCAAATCTCACTCTTAACACTTTTCTTTTTAATTTTCGAAATCCACTCTTCTTTCCATGTTTTTGCTACTTTTCCTATTTTTTTAATTTATTTATAGTTGCTCTTTTACTATTTTTCCAAAAAAAGAGGATATACAAATAAAAAATTTTCCTATATTTATTCAAGATAATAAATATTATTCTCTTCATTCCTAATAATTGTCATGTTTCACTTTGCAAATATTAATTTATAATTTTCAAAGAAAAAATAGATTAGAATAATACAATATTTTAAAATTAAAATTATGATATTCAAAACTATACTAAAAATACTATAATTTATAATTTTTTCTATATCAATATGATTAAAAAAAATTATATCTTAAAATGTTACTCAGGATTGATATCGTCTGAATCTAGAAAAAAAACTATGACAAGTGAAAAAGAACATAATGAATAGTTGTTCATATTAATTGTTTTTACTACGGATTTCAAATATGATCGTTTTTTTATGACAAGTGTTAAATTTTTGTATTTATATTTTATAATTGGTAACTAAGTGAGGGCGGAGCTACATAGGTCTAGGGAGTTCATTTGAACTCCCTTCGACAAAAAAGATACTATTTATACATATATATATATATATATATATAATAGAGATGTTGAATGCCCTTTGACTTCTTGTGTATTTACCTTTTATGTTTTGAACTCCTCATTACAAATTTTGATTCAGCCGTTGTTAAGCTAAGAGAGCACCCACAACTTTAAAATCTTAAATCCGTCACTGATCATGATATAATGACACATACATATTATTAATTGGAGCAGGAGCATTGTCTTCGAGTTGGGATAACTCGGAGACTTGAGAACATAAATCTTAGGAGGTTTGTATAGTTTTAGGAATTAAAATTAGTTCTTAAATTTGAATACTTACACATACAATAAAATGTTATTATTAAACACTTTCAATTCAAATTTTAGAAAAATTGTTACCCTTATTTTAAGTTAATTATATAAAATATATATCTTTTTTAAAAATTATATATGTCATCCTCAATCAATACATATATAAACAATGATAGAGTTAAGATTTTTATTAAGAATATCAAAATATAAAGTAATAAGTACAGAAAAAAGTAAAAGAAAACTTTTTCACGAGGTATCAATATATATATTTTTGTGTGTGTGTATGTATGTATGTATGTAATATAATTTTTCGACGATGGAATATTGTTTGACACCTCTCGGACAAGGATAACTCCGCCTCTGTATATGAGGTTCTATAACTTATTGATGATGATGCATATAATAAAAAGATATGAGATATTTCAAGTAGTCAACTTATCTAAGTAACTAGTGCTTCACAATATATGTGAAAGTTTTTCAAAATTTGATTCAAAAGTATCCAAGTACTAATTGAAATACTTTATCATCTTTTTAATTGAAACAACTCGTAATTAAACAATAACAATAACATACCCAGTGGAATCACACAAGTGAGGTCTGGAGAGAGTAAAACGTATGCAAATTTTATCACTATTTCATAAAGATAAAGAAGTTATTTTCGAAAGACTCTCGTCTAAAAAATATCAGACTCCAAAAGCAGAAGATGCTAGATATGAAAAAAAAAAACACGACTAAAGTGGAAAGCAAATGATAATATATAAATACAATAAAAGTAATAAATGTAAGACGGAAATAAACAACACAAGATATAAAGACACGACTAATCTTACTAAATCACAAGGTGAGACATCATCCTACCACTATTAGCCTGTTAACCTTCTACTTTAACATGCGACCTTTACTCATTTCTATCTAAGGTCATGTCCACGGTGAGATGAAGTTGTGCCATATCTTGTCTAATCAATTCTCCCCAATACTTTTTCGGTCTACCTCTACTCCTCTGGTAACCCTTAAATCCAACTTCTCGCTCCTCCTAATAGGAACGTCGACACTTCTTCTTTACACATACCCAAATCATTGCAGTTTCGCTTTCCTCGTCTTGTCTGTCACGGAGACCATCCCTAACTTCTTCCGAATGGTCTCATTCCTAATCTTATCACCCCTGATATGTCCACACATCCATCTCATCATCCTCATCTTCGCAACCTGCACATTCTGTGTGAGTTTTTGACTGGTCAACACTCAACTCCATATAGCTAACGATAGGAACAACTCGCGATAGGAACAACTCGCAATTGAAGCGTCTAAATCAAATTTATCAATAAATTTGGAAGAGCCAAGTGGCATAATTTCTCTAGAGATTGACGTGGCAGTCTCCAATTGGTTAAGACAACCCATCTCAGCGTGCTTCTTCCAATAGGAAACAGATTAATGACTCTATTTTGACCCAAACCTTAAAACCCTTTTTTTAAGAAAATCTATATAAAATCAAAAAAGAAAAATCCAAAAACGTTTCAAAATTTCTATCTTGTTGAAAAATCTTTCTTGATCTGTGTCCTTAGAGATCAGCAATTTACTTCTGTTTGTAAGGTAAAATGAATTAAACACCTTATGATATATGTGTTTTTGACTTTATGTTTTGATTGGGGTTTTTGTTTTTCCAAAGATTGGATTTTTGTTGAGAATTTTGATTTTTTTGAAATTTTTAATTAATTGGGGTTCCTGTGTGTTAGAGGTAAATTCATTCAATTTAGAGAATTAGGATTCTTTTTTCCAATTAATTTGCTTGTATAAAGGTGCAAATTTGTTCATTTCTAAGAATTGGGTTTTTGTTGAAATGTCCAGAGAGACAAATCTTTGATAAGATTACACTTTTTAAAAATTTGGTGAAAAATGTTGCTATAGATTGAATCTTTTTCCCTTTACATTAATGTTTTAGGATCTGAAAAGATGTAAATGTTGATTATTGTTACTAATACTTTTTTTTTTCCTGGCTTGTTGTAGCTTATCTCTTTTATACTGTGGGGTGGAAGCAGAGAGTGTTTCTGAGTTAGTTGTCTGTGAGGATGATGAATAGCGAACGATTAGCAAATGTTGCTTTAGCAGGTTTGGTTTCACTGTTCGATTTGATTCATGTGCGTTTCTTCTGGTAGTGAATTATATAGTTCAAAGGCTTTATCTCGTGCTGTTCGATTGGTGAATGTTTCTTTTGGTAATTTATGGTATAGTGAGTTTGATTTATGTTGTGATAACTTGGAAATGAAGGAATTTATATGCAGGATATGAGTGTCTATTGAGTTTATTTTGATAACTCTTTAGAACTCCTGAATTTATTGCTAGTATTATATTTTCCTCACTTCAGATGTGTTGTAAAACATAACAGTTCCTCTATTCCAATGCTTTACTTTTACCCCTTGTGTTTGTCAAAGTTGAGAGCAAATATCCTACTCTATAAGTGCCATAATATTTTGTTGCTCAATGTAAGAGATCAATCCTCTGGAAATTCTCATTGGCTTCACATTAGCGTATTTCTTAAGCTTGATGATTTTAATACAATGCTCGATCAAATGGTGTGATGATTTGGGCCCACAGGCCACAAACATCATTTTATGTATTTATGCTTTTGAAGTAGGCATTGAGGTTATTTCAAGGGGCCTATGGGACCGTCCTTGTTACTCTTGAACTTCAATGCATGTCCAGCAAAATGCACTTTTCTAGGCTAAGTGGTGTTTGTCCCTCACTGATCCCGACCAATTTGGGAATGTAGCCTAGTTGATTGATAGATTGATATGCTGGTGTTTAGCACCCTCCCCTAGCTGGCCATTTCCTTCAAATATCACAATCCTTTGTGGATTCTTGTTTCTTGGTTTTCTCTGCAATCCACTTTCCTTGTTAGTTCTTAGTTGCTGGAATTGGAGGATTAGCTGATAGCCAGATAATCTTAGCTAGGTACTAGGTACTATCATCAAGTCAGTTAGAGTACATGCTGATATAGTGTTGTGATGGCTAATCAGAAGTTCCCTCTCATTTTGTTGTCTGTTGGGTGTCTGCTCATTACCTAGCTTCCTATATTTAATAGGTCCAACTCTGTGGGTTTACATTGATGAATGGGTAACTACACCAGGTGGCCACTCGGCTTTTTGCATTACCTTAAAATTAGCCCAATTTTCAAAATTACCAAAATTGGCCAAATATGTTCTTCCTTTCAATTCAGCCAGTAATGGCTTCTTCTTGTTTCTGTAATTCTGCCATTAATGATTGCTTCTTCTTCTTTCTTCAATTTCGCCATTAATGGCTGCTGCTTCTTCTTTCTTCAATTCCGCCATTAATTGGTGCTTTTTTCTTTCTTTCAATTTTACCATTATTATGTTGCTGCTGCTGCTTCTTCTTCTTCTTCTTCTTCTTAATTCTTCTTCTCTGTCTTCGTCATTCTTCTTTGTTGTTGTTGTTCTTCATTTTCTTTTGCTTTGTCTTTCTTCTTCTTCTTCTTTTGCTTCATCCATCTTCTTCGTCTTCTCTTTTTTTTTTAATTAAAAAAAATCGACATACAAAAATATGAATTGTTTCAAGCAAATTATGTATCAAAAGACTCGAAACATCGAGAGGACTAATTTCATATTTAAATTTTGGAACTTCTTAGTGGTGATTTTGAGTTGTTCAAGATTAGATCGTTGTTGTATACTTACATGTATATTCAGTGTATACTTCATGTATAGTTAAGTTATATTTAGCTTTTTTGAGTTTATCATAATGTATAGTCTTTATGTATAGTTAAGTTATGTTATATAGTCAATGTATAGTTTCCGTGACTTTTGACAAGCTATATTTTATCGTCGATGTATATTTTTTATGATTTTTGGCTATTTTTATGTAAATTAAACATGGCTATATTTGTTGTGAATTAATTACTTTATTGTATATATTTGAAACTAGCCCTTGATGAATTTGTTTTGAAAGGACTATAAGATTTTTCGTTGGTGTTGGATGCTTTAATTAATCAAATGGCCTCCTGTTAGGACAGTTCAGTCAACACACCTTAGGGAGTTCTATTGCTGTTGTCCCTTTTCATCTTTTCTCCCCTTCCCTCAATGCATCATCTTTATGATAAGAAAAAAGTTTCTGATTGTGGGTGGTATGTGCAGAAGAGAAAAGGCTGCTGGTTATTCCAAATCTCTTTCTAGATTTCATGTTTTTGAATTACATTGAGAACTATTGCTTTTTGGTTGTGAATTTCAGGTTTGAGTTTGGCCCCACTGGTTGTGAATGTGGACCCAAATTTAAATGTTGTGCTAACAGCTTGCCTCACTGTTTATGTGGGTTGCTACCGTTCTGTTAAGCCAACTCCACCTTCGGTATATTCCCGGACTCTAAGTTGCAGTCTCCCTTTTATTTGTTTATCTGTTTTGATGTTTCTTAAACTTATTCTGTTTTACTTTGTAGGAGACAATGTCTAAAGAACATGCAATGAGATTCCCCTTGGTTGGAAGTGCAATGCTCTTGTCGTTGTTCTTGCTTTTTAAGTTCCTCTCAAAAGACCTGGTTAATGCTGTATTGACGTGCTACTTTTTTGTACTTGGCATTGCTGCTTTTTCGTATGTTCTTTCCGTATGGATCATTCTACTATGCTTAATATATTCTTATGCAATTTTCTAAGTAGTTTCGTTATATGTATTTATATCATCCCTTTCTTTGGGGCTTTGCAGTGCGACACTATTACCTGCTATCAAACGATTCTTGCCGAAAAAGTGGAATGAAGATCTCATAATATGGCACTTCCCATATTTCCGCTGTATGGACCATCTCCTTTTTTCCTTTCTTTTTAAAAAAAAATGAAGTAATGCAATTTCATTGATAGCATCAACCAGATGCATAGGCAAAAATAATGGATTGCCTCTTTTTCCTCTTGTGAAAAGGATAGTTGGTGACCGGCTTTTTTTGTTCCCCAAAAGATTCTGAATCTTGTTCTGCTCACTATGGACTTTTTTATTTCCCTCCACCTTAGTACAATCTTTAATTAATGGCATTTTCCCTACATATCACACTGGGTGGTACACCTTCATGTCTTTGATTGGAATTTGTTGGTTTTCTGCCTTTCCTTTTCTCTGGAGATGATGTTTATTTGTTTATTTCTCAGCTTTGGAGTTTGAGTTCACAAGGTCCCATATTGTTGCTGCAATTCCTGGAACTATGTTCTGTGTATGGTATGCTAAACAGAAGCATTGGCTAGCTAACAATGTATTGGGCCTTGCATTTTCTATTCAGGTTTGTCTGCACAACTAGCATAGTTACATTATCTGTTGCTTTGAAATCCTGAAACAACCTTCTCACATCGTCTTTTCTCCTTCTGATGGTTGGACACTGAATTGAATGTTTATTTCTATTAACAAAAGCTTGTCACATTGTTGCAGCCAGTTCTGTTACTATTGTGTGTCTGATGAACTGTAGATCTTGGTTTGATTACTTGAAGTTGAAATAGTGATTTTTGATTGATCTGGCTTCATTTTATGCATATTTTCTTTGAGTTAGCACCCAAGGGTGTGGCCTAGTGGACAATGAAGTGGGGAGGCCTATGAGGTCGCAGGTTCTAATTCCAGCAAAACCAAAAATACTAGGTGATTTCTTTCGCTGGTAGGAGTTGGCAGGCAATTGTGGAATTAGTCGAGGTGCACGCAAGTTGGCACAAACACCACAGTTTTTAAAAAAAGTTTTTCTTTGAATTTTTATTTATTGAAAACAAATTCTACTTTTTAGTATTTGTCATTTGTTCTGACGAAAAAATATGCTAGTACCAGTCATTCCTCTAGGATCAGGTTCTTGATGTGAATGTGTCTCTCTCTCCTTTTGATGTTTGTCAAGCATCGAAATCCAATTAATTTTAGCCCACTCCTTTTGATCTTTACTTCTTGATATGTCTTATAGATTGGTAGTTCAACATACATTCATTACTACAGTTCATCTTCTATGAGTCCTTTATTTCCAAAAAAGCCATCCTTGATATCCTTTTGAAGAAGCTGATAGCCCATAGGTCTACATAGCTTATACCATTTGGAAACACAATGGCACATCCTGGCTTACTTTCTCCACAGAATTTTGATGTCTTGCAGTTTATATATAGATAATTTCTTATCTGTACAAAAGTTCAAGGTGGCCACGCCACTACTTTCCTTGTATAACTGAAGTATTGAATGGAGGACTTTGTTTTGCTGTTCGTACTTGCAGGGGATTGAAATGCTTTCACTTGGATCATTTAAGACTGGTGCCATACTATTGGTAAGAGAGAGAGGTTTTACTTTAATATGCATTCCCCGGTCCCAAAATAAGTGTACTTGAGCAAAAATCACGTCCATTAAGAAATTAATAAATATAATATGTAGTTTACAAAACTACCCCTATTTAATTAATGTCTTTTGAGAATTTGACACTTTAACAAGATGGAGTATAAGGGTATAGTTGATAAAACATACAATTTTTCTTTTCTTGAATTCCTAAGGTGATACTTATTTTGGGACAAAACATTTTTGCTAAAATGACACTTATTTTGGGACACAGGAAGTAATATTTAGTTGTGCATAGTCCAGAGGTTCATTCGTTTATTCCTTTTGGGCTCAAACTGCACAACTAAATAGTTGAAGTGGGACTCCTAAGTGTGTATTGCATAAACACATCCTTTCCCGTGTATAATACATAGTGGGACAAGAATTAAAGAGTTTGCTGAAGTTTTTTGTGTGTGACGTTGGTTCTGGCACTTTCTCCATGCATTAAATTACCGTCTTTGTGCTGAATGAATCCTGTGTTCTTTTATTGCAGGCTGGACTTTTTGTGTATGACATATTCTGGGTCTTTTTTACCCCAGTGATGGTTAGTGTTGCTAAGTCTTTTGATGCTCCTATCAAGGTGCGTATAGTGATTTGTTTTCATATTGCTTGTCTTCCAATCTGTCAAGTGCTGACCTTTTCTGTTGTTTTTACTGTATAAAATTAGAATGTACTTTTTGTTTCCTTTTGCAGCTTTTGTTCCCCACAGCGGATTTGAAACGTCCCTTTTCAATGCTGGGTCTCGGGGATATTGTAATTCCTGGTATGACATCCTTCTTACCATAAAGATACATTGCTTTTAAGTGACCTGTCTACAAAGGCCAATTTATGAATTATTCTGTTATTCAGGCATTTTTGTGGCATTGGCACTCCGGTTTGATGTCTCCAGAGGGAAGGAGCCTCAGTACTTTAAAAGTGCATTTTTGGGATACGCAGTTGGTGTGGTTTCAACCATTATTGTTATGAACTGGTTTCAAGCTGCACAGGTTCGTGTCTCAGAAAAGCTTGTTTGTTTTATTCCTATAGCAAGACTACGGTGCCCTTATTTTTCAACCTTACAGATATTCTCTAACTTTGTACTTTGTTCACTCTTTCTGTTCCAGCCCGCGCTGTTGTATATTGTTCCAGCTGTAATTGGATGTTTAGCCGTGCACTGCATTTGGAATGGGGATGTGAAGCCGGTAAACTTTTCTTTTACTAATCTATAATTTCCTCATTCCATTTCCTTCGTTCTTACTGTTTAATGGGCCTTGAATGTTTGTTCTCTCGTTACTCTAAATTGTTGTGTATCCTCAGGGGATTACAGATATTAGAATTCAGTCCTTGGTGTTTCGGCCAAGGAAAGCAATAGTAGGTCATTGTAGGCCACACATGTCTTGTCGGTCATTTTCTCTCAGTGACATCGTTGAAGAGTAGATAAAAGAAAAGCATTCGCCATGTTTTGTTTGGAACTAGGGAAAGGAAAATCCACTACTAGTTTGGTTTAAAAAGAAAGTAGCAGGGATTCTGTCGTGTACCTGCTATCTCCCACTAGAACATGTACCGAATAATTTTGCTCGGATAGATGAGAAGAAATCACCTAGCTCGTTTTACCTCCTCTAGGATTTGAACCCTGTTTTCCCACGGTTTTCATCGACTACTACGCCACGATGTGGCTTCCTCTCATATAATCAAATTATGTGCCTTAAAGGAAGAATAATCTCTAATCTTGTTTTATTTTCTTCTTATGGGAGCAACACTAGATGGGGCTTTTCTAAACCTTTGAAACATTGCATTTTTCATCCAAGCTGAATTGTATTCTTGCTTTTTTGGTTGAGCAGTTGTTGGAGTTCGATGAGTCGAAAACACAGAGCGCTGAAGAAGACGCCGCCAACGAGAGCAAGAAAGTAGAGTGAGAGGATTTAAGAAGACTTACAGTAGGATATATTGCCCTTCCAACTGCAGATATTGTTGGTTAGGAAAGAACTTTTTGTTTTATACTTCTAGATTATTGTTAGTGATGAAACATTGATGAGATTGGCTTCATATGGTATTTTACCCAAATTAACATTTCAACTGTCAATCTTAATATTCATGCCCTCCCCCATGAGATTTGTTAGGTAGTGATTACAGATTTGTGGTCTTTGATCACTCCACCTGGTCGAATGTCTTTCGGAAACAACCTCTCTATCTCTATGAGGTAGTGGTAAGGTCTGCGTACATTTTACTTCTTAGACTCCACTTGTGGGATTACACTCGGTATGTTGTTGTTGTTGTTGATCGTTCCACCTGGTTGAGGGTCTTTCGGAAACAGTCTCTATAGAGATAGTACTAAGGTCTGCGTATATTTTACCCTCTCCAGATCCCACTTGTGGGATTACACTCGGTATGTTGTTGATCGCTCCACCTGGTTGAGGGTCTTCCGGAATCAGTCTCTCTATCCCTATGAGATAGTGGTAAGGTCTGCGTATATTTTACCCTTTCCAGATTCCACTTGTGGGATTACACGGTATGTTATTGTAGTTGTTGATCGCTCCATCTGGTTGAGGGTCTTCCGAAAACAGTCTCTCTATCTCTATGAGATAGTCGTAAGGTCTGCGTATATTTTATCCTCTCCAGACCCCACTTCTTGGATTACACTCGGTATGTTGTTATTGATCACTCCACCTGGTTGAGGGTCTTTCGGAAATAGTCTCTCTACCTCTATGAGATAGTAATAAGGTCTACGTATATTTTACACTCTCCAGACTCTACTTGTGGGATTACACTCGGTATGTTGTTGTTGTTGTTGATCGCTCCACCTGGTTGAGGGTCTTCCGGAAGCAGTCTCTCTATCTCTATAAGATAGTAGTAAGGTCTGTGTATCTTTTACCCTTTCTAAACCCCACTTGTGAGATTACACTCGATATGTTGTTGTTGATCGCTCCACCTGGTGGTGTTTCTAGCTATAAGGTGCTTTGTCATGGAAGATATTGGTAAGGTCCATGTACATCGTAACATGTCATGCGAAAAGTTAAATTTCAAAAGTTACCCAAAAAAAAAAGAAAGAGATATCTTACATTAAATTATCCTACTTTTATATTTAAACTTCTCAATACGTAATCGATCTTTATGCAACAAGACCTACTTTAAAACATAATTTATTTGTGAAAATTTAATTTTCAAACTTTAAAGTTTCGAGGTTCAATAATGACTGCCTAAACTCACATATTTAATTTCAAACAACAATTCAAAATTTTGAAAATATCTTAAAATTTATATCACATTTATACAAATACTCCCTCTGTCCATCTTTACTTGGCCCCTATACTATTTTAGGATGTCCAACAATACTTGTCCAGTTTATGAA
>JBCEWC010002534.1:0-33968 GCA_038996855.1 Solanum aculeatissimum
AGGGATGCAATGTTTACTTGAGCGGCTTTTCCCAAAAGGGTTTTGTTTATGTGTAATTAGGTTTTCTTAAGTAAGGGGTATTTTAGTAATTTAACTTTAAAACTTTTTAAGTTCATGCTTTTATAGTAATATAGATAGATAGATTGTATATAATGTATGTTACTCTCTCTGTCCCAAGTTATGTGAAAATTATAAAATTTCAAGAACCATTTAAATTTTTTATATACCTTTTAAATTTTTAAATTGGTAATTATTATGACTTATACTCCCTCCGTCCATCTTTACTTGTCCCCTATTGATTTGACACAGGGATTAAGTAGTAGTAAATGATAGGGTAATTTTACCAAATTACCTTTTGATTTTAATAAATAGAATGTCTTGGAAAATGTAATAGAAAAATGGGTAAAATTTAAGGGTAAAATGTAATAGAAAAATGGGTAAAATGTAAATTGAAAAAGTAATAGATGCCATGCCAAGCAGGCATGGCATTGACCTATGTGCTTATTGTCATTAGTATATAGTAAGTATAATATATATAACATTAAGCACACCATGATTTAGAAGTCCTTGAGGCATTTTCATTTGCAGTCTCTTATTGAAAATTTTAAGAGTTTTCTGGACATTATGTTCCATTGTGAATGTTGGGAGAGATGTATAGATAGATTTATGGATTCAACTTTATTGTAAAGTGATTAATTATTAATCTGTGTCAGAATCGTAGGGCATAGGTGCAGAAGAAGATTGTTAGATGATGAATAACGAGTCGATGGGCATTAATTCAGGATATAATGATCTTCAGGATATAATGATCATATGATTGTGTATAACTGTTGTCTGTACAGCCATTAATCTGCGACTGGCTTATTTATATCAGAAAACTTTGTTCTATATTTTGCTTATCTTTTCCTCAATTTCTAAAGCTTATATTATAATGTCAGGAATTATCAAAGTCCAGGCTTCTTGCAAAATCCTTGAAGTCCGCATCTTTGAAAAATCAAGACCTGCCTGCTGGTTATAGGTCTGTCCGTGTTAAATGGAAAGATCTGGACAAATGCAACGTTTGCCATATGGATGAGGTTAGAAACTGCTTTGATTTCTTTTGCTCTTTCTTTTTTCAGCTAATGCATTATCTAGTGTCCTTGTTATATATGACTATTAAAGTTGCATCTGGATAATCCGTATCTTTTTGACTTTGCCTAATTCAGTAGCAACTACAAAGTAGTTATTTCAGATCATGCTGATGTAGATCATGCTGATGTAGATCATGCTGATGTAGGGCTTTTTTTACAGGAGTATGAGAATAATTTGTTTTTGCAGTGTGACAAATGCCGAATGATGGTGAGTGTACTCATCGCCGTCTCTCCATTCTTTTGGATCAGTTCTTTTCCAGCTTGCTATTTCTCTTATCCATGCATCTCTTGTGCAGGATGTTTTAGCTGTCTGTTTTCAGTCAACTCTGCATAAGATTTTCTTTTTATTTGTTATTGAACAAAAAGACTATTTACGTATCATGTCAAAAATGACTATTTGATGCTTCCATTTTGTTTCAACTGAAAATTAGGCGAGGACTTTCCAGACGTTAAATCTCTTCTTTTACCTTTGAAAGATTTGTCTACATATTGCTGCAATTTGGCATGTGCACTTGGTGGTCTTAAAATATTTGGTGGAGTGATATGGATAAACTTATCTATCATTTGATCTGTCTCTGTTGTTCCTCCTTATGGGTGGTAAAACTTTGTTGCAATTTTTTTATGCTGGTTGACATTCTCTTTTACTTTTGATATTAGAGTGAACTGTTTGTGTTCTTAATTGGGTTTGAATATTTGGTTCCATTCTTCTGGGTCAAAATTCTTTGCTGGTGATGATATGTTCAGGTTCACGCTAGATGCTATGGGGAGCGGGAGCCTACGGACGGAGTACTTTGGTTATGCAATTTGTGTCGTCCAGGGTCTCCAGTAGTTCCTCCCCCTTGTTGCCTGTGCCCTGTTACTGGTACTTTCTTTTGCTTGCATTTTCACATCATTTACCCTACCCGTTTCCTTCTTCTGTGTCTTATTTTAAATGTTAAATAGGTGGTGCTATGAAGCCTACAACTGATGGACGTTGGGCTCATCTTGCTTGTGCCATTTGGATACCAGGTAATTATTATTTTTTCTTTTTCACATTGCTGACTTGTTATTTTTGTAGATGGGTGAATTTCTCTGATTATCTCTACCATGATTCAGAAACTTGCTTATCTGATATAAAGAAAATGGAGCCAATTGATGGTTTGAGCAGGATCAGCAAGGTACCATTCCAGTTTTATTTAACTTTCATCGTTGTCTAAACACCCCTCAGTATTGTCCTCCGTTGTTGTTTGCACTTCTTAAGCTGCCCAACCATGATTTTTTTCAGGAATAAACTCATAATTGTCTATATTTCCATGGCTCAATGATGCTTGAATATGACTTCTCTCTTGATTGACAAGTTTCTAATTTTATGTGGCTATACTACTAATTATGGCCAAGCCCCATAGAATAACTTCGTTAGTGTCTCATAATTATGTACCTACAATTTTCCCTGTGTTATTATTACCTTGAATAGTGATGATTCCGGTATACCCTACTTTCCTTTTTTTGGCCATTATGCTCTGTTACTATTGTAAAGATTTTCTTGAGATCATTTGCCATTTTCACTTTTGATTCTTAGCAATATATGTAGAAGGCACTATTAATTTTTCTAACAAGACTTTTGAGGATATCTACCAGAAAGTACTTGTCATTATGTCAGATCTTGCTGATTTATGCAATTAGTTTCATTGCTTAATTATCAAAAGAAAACATGGTCTTTTTTTCTGGAAGGCATCCACGTAGCTAGGGTTTGCTGCAATTTCTTCTGATGTTTTGTTTCTGTTATTATTTTGTTAAGGACCGCTGGAGGCTCTTGTGTAGTATCTGTGCTGTACCTTATGGAGCTTGCATTCAGGTAACCTTATGGTTGTTTTTCATCCTAACCCCGTGTCAATGTATTAGGAGATCACAATATATATTTAATTTTTTATTCTCTGTTCTGTTTTTTGGGGATCAGCTTTTAATAATTGGGCTCAAATATTAAAGAATAACAATGCAGATTGGTAGTCTACGAGTTATTAGAAACAGAATTGCGGTCGGATGAGTTGTCTCACTTTCTACTCTGCCTCTGAAGAGACGTAGTTTTCAAAAAAATAATCCTTAGGACTTCTATTGATTAATCAGTAAATAAAATTTTCTGTTAATTTTGTGGGATACAGTATATAATATTTAGTTTTTATGCGATGGTCATCGGATAATTGTTTATCTTTATTGAAATGGAATCTCTGTTCTTTTTTCTGCATCTTGTTTATAAGTTCTGCCTCCTCTATTTCTCTCTCAACTTTCTTCCTTCCTTTATTTATTTAACTATTCTCTTCTTTTCCTTCCTTTGTGTATACTATTAGTATTATTTTGACCTTTTTGGGGAGACAATGGTATCTGTATTATTTCTCTGCTTATGCTTATCGAACTACTTGTTAATTTGTTGTCATGCTTATCTTGTGACATAGTGCTCAAACCCTGCGTGTCGGGTGGCTTATCATCCTCTCTGTGCACGTGCTGCTGGCTTCTGTGTTGAGGTGATTTCTTCTAATTTAGTTCTCGGATTTATGTATGCATGAATTCTTTGTGTTATCATTTCTCCTGTTTGTTATGCTAACTTATCTTCTGTTTTTGTTAACATTTATAGCTTGAGGATGAAGACAGATTGCATTTAATCCCTATGGATGATGATGAAGAGGACCAGTGCATTCGGTTGCTTTCTTTTTGCAAGAAGCATAGAGCTGTATCTAATGAGCATCCTGCTGTTGACGAGTGTGGCGGACAAAAAGCTTGTGAATATTCAGACTATGCTCCTCCACCAAATCCTTCTGGATGTGCTCGCAGTGGTGTGCTATCCTTTCTTATTCTACATTACTGTTTATGTGTCTCAGTTTTGTTATTCTATTCTCTGTAATATTGTGAATGATTTTGGTTTTATGCTTTATATTGATGGCGTCTTTTGGTACTGTTTTCTGTGTGCAACTGGTGTGGCAAAACATTTTATGATTCCTGATTTCTGGGTGTCATCGAGTAGAGCCTTACAGTTATTTTGGAAGAAGAGGAAGAAAAGAACCTGAAGTGCTTACAGCTGCATCATTGAAGCGCTTGTATGTAGAAAACAGGCCATATTTGGTTGGTGGCCATAGTCAACATGATCAATCAAGCGACACATTGTCTTCCTCAAGTGCTGGTTCTAGACACACCCTTGACCTACAAAAGCTGAGGTGTTCACAGCTTACGTCAAGGAGCATTATTTCAATGGTTGAGAAATACAACCACATGAAAGAAACGATAGGAAAGCGACTAGCTTTTGGTAAGCTAAATATCTTGTATGCCTTACATGAAGCAAAATAAAAATTGCCTTATATGGATGTTCTGTATGCACTGCAATCTTATTCTATCCTCTAATATTGCCTTTCACTTTTTGGGAGTTCTGCCGTTTTATCACTCATAGGAGAAATAGAGTAAATGATTAAATAAAGCTGAAAGTAGATCCATTTGAATATTCTGCTAATCCCAAGTAGATTATTTTTCTAGCCAATGCTACTTTGAGCCTGTTTTATGCTCTTGGTATCATCACTATTCCACCTCTCTTACAAGTTACAATTTATTTTTGACATTGTCATTGCCTCCAGGGAAATCCGGAATACATGGGTTTGGCATCTTTGCGAAGCTCCCTCAGAAAGCAGGAGACATGGTAATTTGTCCCTTTTTGTTTTTATTACCGTGATATGATTTTGAGCAACAACATATCTAGTGCAATCCACAAGTTGGGTCTGGGGATGGTGGTGTGTACGCAATCTTTCTCTTTACCACTTGTGTGTAAGTAGGCAAGTAGCTATATTCATGCTTATATTCTTTTGTTTGAGAGCTTCAAGACCAAGGACTCACAATTCCTTTTTTTAATAGGTAATTGAATATACTGGAGAACTTGTTAGACCTCCTATTGCTGATCGAAGGGAGCACCTAATTTACAACTCGCTAGTGGTAAGAACTATATCCTGGCTTATGATGTTTACGTGTTGCTTGGTCATTCATGTGGTTTATAACCATCCTTTTGATTTCCATGGTTGCAATTTTTTATTTGTTTGGTTATTGAAGATATAGTTTTGAACACTGGTTTGAGAGAAATGGAACCTTTATCACTTTCAAAAACTGTAAGCCAGAAAATATAATGTGTCCCAGATACACCTTCCTAACTCCAATACCCGAGTTCCCAACTCTGAACACTCACTATTTTTGGGCCGTTAATGGGAGTGATTGATGGAAGTACAAATGATTGCTGCAAACCTCTAATATTGAATCTTCTCCATATCTTTAGCCACAGAAGGATACAGGTTTACTAATATGCTCTTGTCTTAAGAAACATTGTGGGTTCATGCTTATCAGAAGTAAGGGTTACATTCCACGAATACCTGCAGTACGAAAGGTGTTCGATCCGTAAATAAACTTATTCCTGAGTAAGGCTTGAAAAATGTACTTACAAAAGTAAAATCCCAAGTTGCATTGCTCTGCATAGAACATTTAGACACAAGAAATGAATTGTTGGTGATCATGTTACTTGGTCAAAGATTAATGCTTGACACCTAGTAGCTGGAGTATCTATTGAAAAAAGTTAGACACCTATGTGCTTCACTTTGTGATTAGTAGATGCTTATGCACTTCATAAGCATCACTTTTAATTTTGGTTGTCCCATTTTTTTGTGGCAATAGCTTGATGAAGGATCTAAGCTGCCTTAGTTGGTGATTTGTTGGAAAATATATTGTTTCACCATATTATTACATGATTTTTGCCTTCAGGGTGCCGGAACATACATGTTTCGAATTGATGATCAGCGCGTTATAGATGCCACAAGGGCTGGAAGCATTGCACATTTGATCAACCATTCGTGTGAAGTACGTAAAATCCTTCCTTACCTATTCCCCTGTTCTTTGGATGACTTTATTCACTTGAGGTCAACTTTTGTCTCCTCACTAGACGGAAAACACCTGCATCGTATGATCAAAGATACAATCATTTGTTTTCTTCCATAAACATGGGCCTCAAAACAGATTTTTAAGTGTTTTTTTTCAATCGAATTGACAAATTATAATTGCTGTACAGATGCATATGCATAAATGAAGCTTCAAAATCTAATTGGAGCTTGCACCCACAAGTAACTCCTTATGTTTGGTCTCCATACTTAATGTCTAAATACAGATCTATGTTTTAATGGTTTCAGGATTCACTGTCACCTTTGATCCCTTAGAGGGAGATAATGTTTTCTTTTGGAAGGTTATTGATTATATTGGGGAGCAACATTTATCTGATAAGTCTAAGCTTCCTTCTTGTGTTTTTTGGGAAGGAACAAGCAAGAAGTTCAAAATTGAAGTTGATGTAGTTTCAGTATTTCATCAATTTTAGTATTCTTAGTCGGACTTTTGAGATTATTCTGAAATGACAGTATATATTTTTTATCAGCTTCTTGTTTGTTTAACTAACCAACTTTAAAAGCACGACTTACATTTAACAAAGTGTTTTGGACATTTCAAACATAGATATGAAATTCTATCACGATTTAAAATTCTTTTGCATCCTTTGATTTTAGAGCTATGTTTTGAAAGATACGATAAATTTGTACAAATTTTTTTTCTTTGCTTTGAGCATCTTAACTAATTTAACAAAAAATTGTGCGAAAGGCTGTAAATATTACTATAGATATTTACATAAAGATTGAAGAGTTTTAATGAAAAAATTTGTGCTTTCATGCATAGAATTAAAATTATGAAGATTACCTTTTCTGAAGAAATAATCTTATGGTCCGTCAATGGTCTTAAATGTTTTTTGGTCTTTTAAATGTGTTCCGAAATAAGTGATTCAATTTGTTAAAAAATTTAGATGGTATTTTTAAAATGTATCATTTTTTCCTTAAAAAAGACTCGACGGTGCAATTGTGCAGTACAAATATTGAAAGAAATGCTAAAATGTCATGATAGTATGAGTTAAAGTTTAGGGATTAAAGATTATTCTTTCCCTTAGACGCTCCTACTGGTGTATCATCCTACAATTTTTACATATTTGCTTTTTCATAGAACCCCCTTGATGAAAATTTTGGCTCCGTCACTGAGTTTATTTAGAAAGAATGCTACAACAGAGAATGTATTGGTGTTTTTAGTTGTTTGTATTGTACTTGAGTAGTCATTCTGCAATTGAGCTACAATTCACCACTTTCACTTTTTGTGCAGCCAAATTGCCACTCAAGAGTTGTAAGTGTCAACGGCAATGACCATATAATCATATTTGCCAAACGAGATATTAAACAATGGGAAGAACTGACATATGATTACAGGTTTTTTACGAATCTTACTGTAGTATTTTCTCACTCTATCTGTTTTGTGCTAATTTGTATTTGTTCATGTTGCAGATTCCTCTCTATTGATGAACAGCTTGCGTGCTATTGTGGGTTCCCAAGATGCCGAGGTGTGGTAAATGATACTGAAGCTGAGGAACGAATGGCAAAGTTGTATGTACCACACAATGAGTTAATAGACTGGGAAGGAGAATGAAAGAGGTTTGTAAATATGTTGATCTTCTGCTTTTTATTTATCATCCATGAATACAGATTATTTCAATCTGTCTGACAGTGGTTATTGAATTGTCATGTTTTTTCTATTGTTTTACATGCATGTTAGTTCTGACTAGTAATGATATACAAAGGTAGTAGCATGAAATATCAAGCCGTTCATTTAAAGCTCTTTGCGAAGTTTTTTGAGAATAATCTGTTCAGCTCATTCTATTCTCTACCTCATGGCCAACTCACATTACACTCTTTTCCTTTATATAATTGCGTTTAAAAAATAATATGGAATTCATAGTTGGTCTATCCATGCCATAAATAAAGATATATAAAAAGGAGCAGTCACTAGTGTAGGAATATCAAGCTATGAGTCAGCATTCCTATTTACGTGGCCTACTTTGTACCAGAAATTCTAAACACAATAATGAAGTCTTGTGTTAGAGACTTTTGAATATATCTACTGTGATAGACAGTCATTAGTAGTGCATGAGTGGTGTAACAAACTGTAATTGCTGCGACTAGGCACCTTTTGGAATTTAAGCTTGAGTTCTGATGCTTTTGACTTCAAGGAGTACTACTTAGATATTGAGTGAACTAGTCTGTGTTAGTTGGGTGGTCCCATTGCAAGGTTTGAACAACTTATTTGCTTATTAATTTATAACTTTATGCAGTTTTCTTTGATGGCAAGCTTCTACAGGGTGGTATTATTTGAATATCTAGCATAGATTGAGTCGTAGAATAAGTTTGACCAGCTGCTACTGCTACAGTTACTGCCATGAGTTTTGAAACTTAAATGTTGATTGGAAACTTGAGTCAATTTAGGAGGAAAAGAGAAGTTGCAGGAGGAATAGTGTGTCTGATGCATGCATGTATGTTGTAGCTTTGTCTTGTACTTTGTCCTGTACCATCTTGATACCCTTTGAATAAAAACTTTTACCTATCATAAAATTAAAAAAAGAGTTTATATTTCAATTTTACATGACTGGCATTTTGTCCTGGACTCTGCTCCTGTTTCAATATTCTCTTAGGGGACTTCCACTTGGAGCCGTTCTCTGCTATTGTGTCCGTGTTGATTGTTTGCTTTCTCTGGTACAGTTGGTGTAGTGAAGTTCAATTACTTTGTTAACTAAGACATTAGTTAGAATATGTACAATCTAATTGTTTTTTGACTGTATACTATAGTGTGGGAAGCATACCCACTAATGCAACAAAAGAAGTGTGGACAGAGTATATATAGATGGGTAGGTGGTGTATTTATGGACAGGAAATAATTTGTTAATAGAGGTGCCAGTGACAAGTTAGGAATAACATTATATCCTGAATTAAGATTATTGATATAACAATGGGAACTTTGTAATTAGAGAGTGTTGCTGCAAACCTTAAGGGCACATGTCCAATTGATAAGGTAAAGTATTATTGAAACAGTACCAAGAAAGGTTGGAAAGCTCTCTTTCAAATTTAAAGATCATGTTATCCTTCTTAATTTCTTATATAAGAATCAGTTTCAAACAATATGCTTATATTTTCTGAATTATAAAATCACCAAAAATGGTGATGTAGCATTTTTTGATTTTGACTTTGATGGAAACCGCCTGTCGATTGAACTTCTGTACATTGAACCATGTACTGGAACATTCGTGAGAGTGCTCTTTTCCACCTTTTATTATCTGTTTTTTGGTGTCCTCTTGTTTTTATTCTCGAAATTTTTTCGCTGTCCTCTCCGAAGTTGTATTCTGGTTTATCTAGCACATCAATTCATGTGTGTAGCATGTGCCGGTTGCTGAAAGAAGCCTCATTCTTTATCCTTTAATCAGCTTTTCACTCATTATCATGGTGGTGTTTTCCATATTCTAATGACAATTTTACCTCTTGTGCAGAAGTCTTTCCCTCGAAGTGAGGTACCTTTGGTCGCTTGCTCACTCTCTCGGCTTGCCTACTTCTACCTACGTCAGATGTCCTATTGCTCCAGGACTTGTAACTTTCTTCCGCCTTTTGTACCAAGTATAGAGTTGCTCTGGAACTTCTTTTGTGGCTTTAAATATTCCTGCACTTCTCATTCTGATCATGAATGTCTCTGTACAGAATTGCCCTATTAATCTGTCTATACTTTCTATTCATTTGTCTTCCTTATTGAGTACCCAGTTCTCTGTAGAAAATTCAATGCAATGAAGATGCCATTATCTGAATCTCGAGCTCTTTTTTTTCCTTTTTTGGCAAGTGTTCATCAATTATGTGCACAATTTTAATCCTTAGTTTTCTTCAAAATTCTGGAGTGAAGGCCTCCTTATAGAGGGGGAATAGACTGGTTGAGGGAAATGCGTTTTCTTTGGCTCATAGTTCCTTGAATAATTTCCTCTCTCCTCATAGATGTTTAATGTTGATGGGAAGTTAGAAGGTAATGGGCTTTCCTTAGACGGTAGTTCTTACATAATTCAGTGTCTAAATCATGCTTCATAAGTAAACATGCATTGTGCATGTAAAACTAACTATTTTACATATTAGGTCAAAACCATGACATTTTGAAGGATATAGTGCCTTGCTTTTTTTTTTTTTTGGATGACTGATGGATTTCTGGGTGATCCATGACATTCTGGGTGATTTATCAGTTAATTGCTTTTGCATTATACTATTTTGATTAGTCCGCTGACAGGTAATTTCTTTTTAGAATTTATTTTGATTGGCCTCGATATTGATTCAATTGAAATGCCAGCTACATACCAACTGAAACTGTAATACTCAGGCCAACCAGCCCACCTGTCACAACCAGCTAGACTGAGACATGGTCACAACTAAATAAAATTTGAAAAACATAAGGTCAACTAGGCTATAATACAACTACAGTGAACAACTAAAAACCAACAAGGCCATAAAATCAAACTGAACTAAACTGTACATAACACGTCCATAAAAGCCTCTAAAGAGTAACAAACTTAATGCACGTGCCTTGGTCTACCCATACAAAATGCCAAAACACAATATTTACAAACTAGATCGTGGCTACTGAAAAAAGGAGCAACTCTTCGATGAAGTCGGACTCCTACTGCATTTGACGATTGGAGCCTCTACCTACACCTGCAGCACGAATGCAGCATCCCCAAGAAAAAAGATGTTAGTATGGAGGGCCATCAAGAATCTATTGCCACAGATACAAGCAAGAACCAGAGTGAAGGTGGGAAATGGTAGGAAGACCTCCTTCTGGAAAGACAGGTGGAATAGGACAGTAATTTTGAGACAAGCACATCCTGTTCTATTTTCACTATGCCAATGGCAACAGGTAACTGCAGTTGATATGTGGACTAGACAGGGAAGGAACCTAGGCCTAAGAAGACATTTTAATGACTGGGAGATTGTAAATGTGACAGAACTGCTTAGCTACTTAGAAGTTCACACAACTCTTGCTAAGGAAAGTGAGGTGCTATTATGGCAGGAGGACAACAAAGGGGGCTTTTCACTCAAGTCTCCTTATAGCGCCCTAAACAAGACAGGGGGACAGGAGAAAGATTGGCCATGGAAGATGATATGGAAGCCTAAGGTGCCTTACAAAGTGAACTGTTTTACTTGGCTTTTGGCAAAAGAAGCTATTCTAACACATGTGAACCTGAATAAGAGAGGTTATCAGTTGGCCTCTAGGTGTTATCTGAGTGGGGAACAAGCCGGGACTAAATGGATAGAATAGCTATGGAGAATGTTCACTAGCCTGAAGGGGATCAGGTGGGTGAAACCAGGATGTATTAGAGGATAACTTGGTAGCTGGAAAAGGGATGGAAATGTCACGAAGGAGGAGGAGAGATGGAAGATTGTCCCAGCTTGCATTTGGTGGTCAATCTGGAAAGAGAAGAACAATATGAGCTTTGAAAATGTATAAAACAGTCTTGAGGATGTCAAAATGAAGTCTTTAGCTTTATTTTACTTTTGTTGTAAACATAATTTATCAACTCAAACAGAAGACACCTTTGATACTCTAGATTGTTCGTCGGCAATAGATATAGTTTTGAACTTTTGATAGACTGCAATACTTTTGAAGGGGAACTAGGCTTTTGAAAGGAGGAGAAAAGAAAAGGAATAGGGAATAAAGGAGAATAGACGAGTAGAAAGAATCAAAAAAAAAGGAGAAGAGAAAAGGAATACAAAACAGAGGAGAAAAAAGGAAAAAATAAAAAAAAATAGAAGTGAAACTTTACCTTGAAGCCCTAGAATTGGAGAAGAGTAGTAGTAGGGAGAATTTTAAAAATGCGTATGCCTATTACAATTCTTTGAAAAATAGACCAAAAATCTCATTTTTATGCTCACCTCGCTTCTTGCTTCTTATGCTGAAGTGAGCGCTTTTTTCATTTCAGTTTGCTTTAGTGCCTTGAAGTGCTTGACCCTTACCTTGCTTCATGCTTTTAATAAAATATGTCTCGACGTTGGTTGTTTCTTTGATATACATGATAGTCCACACACATCTATGTTGAAAGAAGCCCAAACGATGTTATCGTGCACATGGAGGTAGGCATGTTGGTTTGAGGAGAAAATGAATTGGTTCAACTAAGAGGAAGGCTGAGGTAGCCACGACCCGACCACTCAGGTTATGATGGCGCTTGTTAGATCCCGCCTATCAGCAAGTCAACCCAATGCTCACGGCATCTGTCCTGAATCGCAAGTGATAAAGGTACTAGCAATATATAGGTATGACAAACACAATTTACCTAGGACCTGGAAGTCACTTGTACAAAGCTACTATAGACTCAAATCCCAAATAAAAATATATACATAGCCAGGAGAACCTCCTACATATACAAGCCAAAACTATAATTGCACATGACTATGTCCAAATACAAAAGATGGCCTAGAAAACAGAAAGAGACTGTAGAATATCCGAGGCTATTGGTGCTCACCAAAGTCTCCCGACGCGTCTACAAACTCCCAAGCAACGACCGCAACTCGTACTTGGACCTGCACGAGTAGATGCAGGAAAGTAGGGGTGAGTACCGGTGAAAGGCACGCAGTAGGCATCATCAGCCGATTGAGTGAAGTACAATAAATATGGTAAGAACAATGTAATAAAATACTGCAGTGCTAGCTATTTGAACTCCAGTCAAATGATAGCATATCTGGAGAACCACGGAACCCCAACTGAACGACCTAAGTAATGAACAATGATGTCGACTTGTAAAACCCAAACGAAACCATATCACAACTATCACACGGTCGGGGTATAGTGTTGTGCGTGGGTGTAAGGCCCTAGTGTCTATGTCTGTACGCCAACTGGGTCCCATAAGCCCAAAAGGTACACCCACGCACAATCAGGGTCTGTGTATAGGTGGAGGGGTACGTGGGTCAGTAACAGATGATATGAGATCTCAACCATTGTAGGATACAATATCACATGGGGACTCAAACCCCTAACTGTCACTTAGAGTCTCGAGCCCCTAACGGTCACTCGGGGCCTCGAACCCCTAACTGTCACACGGGGCCTTGAACTCCGAACGATCACTCGGGGCCTCGAACCCCTAATGATCACTCGGGGCTTCGAACCCCTAACGGTCACTCGGGGTCTTGAACCCTTATAATATCTAATGGGGCCTCGAACCCCCTTCCTGGCCTCCGGTCGGGGAAGTTAGCCAGGGCCAAATGGTCTGACAATCGATTGGGCCTCGAACCCAGGAACAATCAACTGTGCCTCGAACCCAAGAACAGTCACTGGGCCTTAAACCCAGGAATAGTCACACCGTGTGTATATGTAACAATGCAAGTCTAAGACAGCACTGACTTGAGCCTAGGCTAAGGCCCAATAGAAAGCAGATAACCATAAGTATCACAAGTACTCAGTACAACACTAGACGGACCATTGACAAGTATAACAATTATCTTGAGCTACAATAGGCAACCTAGCTTATAAAGCAACAATAGGTAATCTAGTTAACTCCCAAGGTACAATACACACCTCACCATTAGAACCACAATTTAGTACACAGGTAGCCAAGAGCACACTATGTCGACAGAATTACAACACAAAGCCTCAACATGTCATCAGGAGTACAATAGGCAACCAATCCCTCAAAATTACGTGTATCTTGCATCAGACAATCCATACTGGCAACAAGTGACTAGATAGGCACACGTGTCAATGACATGGTACTCATTTAGATTGAGCCTTTAACAAATTCCTTTGCAGCCCCAAAGAGTACCACAACCAGTTATTACAATAAATAATGCCACTACCATGTCCGAACAATGATCACAGTCTCAACTAGCATATATAGTCTCTAATTCAATGATTCCCAACAATATACATATACACAATACAAGTTTCAACTCAGTCTAGTGGAAGGAGAAACCTAGCCTACCTAAAAGGCAATGCACGCACACCGGGTTAGTCCACGCGAGCTTTTCCCCACCCTGATGTCCTCCAGATGTCGCTTGGCTGTCAAAACATGAGTCACCTCATCAATACGGTTGTGTTGGCTATAATATCTCAAGAAAAGGAGAAGATACATTAAGTGCGACTAAAACGGGAAAAAATGGGGCCCACACCTGAATTACCAAACCAACCCCCGTAAAATGACTGTTACGTCACCCTGAGTCCATATCCAAAAGTTGAGCTCAAATTGACGCTCAGAACTATAAGAAACAAACCAAAAACCATACGATATTTCTTATCGAACATATGTATTACAACAACTTCTCAACTAAATTCCTCAAAAATACGGTTAAATTAGAAGAATCCAACTATACCATGAATTAGGTCTCAAAAGTTAGTACAATTTAGACCCAAATTTTACTTAATTTCGATAAGAAACGACCGAGATATCATAACATGAAGTTTCCGAAAAAGGGCACAACCTAACAGCTGCTACGATTAGATTTTCGTACAAGACAGAACTCTGTCAATTAATTCCAAAATTACCACCGCGTGCGCCTCGCAAAAATACACAAAATAGATCCAAATTTTACAAAAATCAGGCTAACGGTTAAGAAACCGCATGTCGAAATTTCGAAACTCGCAATATGATACAGAAGCAAAACAACCAAATTTTACCTCGAATGGCGTGCCAAAAGCGATTTTTGAAGCTACCACGATGTTCCTCTCAGAAAAATGCACAAGTTAGGCTGTTGAATCACCGAAATCGGCTAAAAAATGGGAGAGAAATCAAATTCGAAAAGTTGTACGTATGAGCTGGGTTTTTTGCGTTTTCTTTTTGGAATTTTTTTCCAAATTTATACACATTTATATATATATTTTTAATTTTAATCCGCCTCCACATGATAATCCCTCATTTGGTAACGTCAGTGCCACCTTTTAATTTTCGGCAACTGCTCAAATTTAATTTCGATACTCCGGCCTCATCCAGAGTCGGAAAAATACAATCCATATATGAAATCTGATTGGAAACAACAATCCGGACTCTATAGTGTAGTCGAAATTCCCACCGGAGGTCGTTTTATTCCAATGTGGGTCCTACTTCCCTATATCGAAAGCTATCGAAGGGACCAAAACACACCCAGAAGTCCTGTAAATCGAATGAAAGGTCCTCCTAGATCAAAATTGACATTCTGGATCCAATATTGTGGTCGGAATTTCCATTTGACCATGTTTACCAAAGACGCTGCCTAAAGTCAACCATTGACCCATTTTGGCAGTTAATTTTGCAAAACTCGATATAATTGCACCGAACATGCCCCTAGCGTAATTTGGCCATTCCGGAGTTGACGGAACCATCAAAATTCCACCCCGAGGCCATTGACTAAGACTTTATCCAGAAACCTCATTTTACTGTTATAATCTTTCGTTTAACTCAAAAAAAAATTATACAATTTTCAAACAGTTCAATCAACAACATGGAGGGTCGTTATAGGTCACTATGCACATACTCAAATCGATAAAATAATCACGGAAACATAGAAATGACATGGAGGGTCGTTATAGGTAGATCCTTAAATTAGTGTGCTGAAGTAAATTGATTCAATGGGCATGCTGAAATTGAAATATTCGCTGAAGGTATTGAAGTAGACACTTTTGTGGGAGCGGTGAAGCGGTATGCATGTCATCAACCTCATCTATGGGACAATGATCACTGTGTTTGACCTCGTGACTACTTTTATGTCTCTAACCATGCCCACGCTAGACACCTCCACAAGCATTCGACACCTTAGGTGCCTATTGGTAGTCACTTACTAGCACTTATCATGAGTCAAATGAAAGCCACCCACCCTCTTTTGTGGCCCCTAGTCCGCAACTTCTTGGTTGCGATCTAAGAATGTGTATGACCGAACTCATGAAATAATGTTGCAACATCTACTGCAACACCATGTACTTGTAACACTTGCACATCTAACCAATCCAATGCATTCAGTTTAGGCCTCTAGCATGCATGCATTTTGAATATTAATTAGTAATTATTTATGAAATTATATGCTAAGACTTAAATACCAAGTGAAATTTACTAAACTTACCAATGCCTTTGTGTTGCCCTGCGACTCGGTGAATCCTTAATGATCTGCATCCACGTGGTGGCTGATCAATGTGCGTGTTATACGTTGATGTCACACCATATGGTTGTCATTATCATCCATAAATCCTACACGTTTAGCAGCTTGCAGGATCCTATCAAGCCTTGTATCCCAATTCACGATCTACATCTCCACTAACCTAGAAATTTATCATTAGCTCTCTATCGGATGGTGCATAGTCAACCAACTAGAAAGTTTAGGTACACGCTATGCATAGTCATGCTGTAGCTAGACATGATTAATAGCTTGCTTCTCTACAATGATTAGACATATGCACAGGACACGTGACATCCATAAATCACCTCATCATTAGCATCCTCGGGCTGCAAGTCAGTAAGCTTGGGCATCTTAGCTTGCCAATGTTCAAGGGCCAATCACTCCCACGATGCAACCTGCCTGAATGTGTATTGGATCTCCGTATACTGGCAATGCAAACTTCTTCTCCACGTCTTGTAGTGTGCTGCTAGCCTCGTGTAGAGATGGAAGATGTGTCTTTGGCCTCTAACCTATGGGGCTCTAGCATGATCGAGATAAACGCCCAATCAAATTGTAGTTTACGAACCCTAACAACATGGTAAATGTCAATCGCAATAAGAAGCTCTACAATGCATGGATGTGGAGCGGTGTGTGTTGATAATCTGTGAAGCATTGTTGCCATGACCTGGATGTATCACCTTATTTGCTCTCATCTGTCTGTGCCATATTCGCTTTGACCTATGGCTTGGCTCAGGCAAAATACATAAAATGTTTTGGGCCCAAGATAGTGTGAAGATCCATAGGGGTTTCAACAGGATGGTTCGGCCGGTTCAAACAACAATAACAACAACAACAACATACCCAGTGGAATCTCACAAGTGGGGTCTGGGGAGGGTAAAATGTACGCAGACCTTATCATTACCTCAAAGGTAGATAGGCTGTTTCCTGGGAACCCTCGTATCAAAAAACCCATAGATATGGCGAAAAAGAGGAAGGAAAAGAAAAGAAAAAAGGAAGAACGACTGATAACGAAAAGTACAATGGCAGGATGGTTCGGCCAGTTAGTTTTTATGTATAACACCATCCTAATTTTTCGGTTATTTTATACTGCATGGCCAAAAATTAGATTTTTAAGGCCATTCCAATCATGTCGGTTTTTCTTCCGAATCAGTACAATTTGGTTGAGTTTTTATTATTTTGTTTTTCAAAGTTTCACCTCAAAATACACCATTATTTGAATATATTATTATTATTTGACTTTTAAAGGAACCAACTCAATAAAATGCATAGAGGGAAAAACACATCTCGTTGTTCTACCGTCGTTCCACTGAAATGTTAAATATTAAGTACATGTTACTTGAAAAGACCAACAACTTTTGTATATGACATAATACATAAATTTGAACCTACACTCGTGCCTACTTGTTGAAGTTAAAGGACCTAAAAAAGTACTTTTAACTTCAACACTTCAAATGGTGGAAGTAATGTATAAGCATGTTTCCTTTTACGTCTTCTTAGTTATGTTCAACTAATGTCCAACTATGGTCAAATCTTTCCATGGGCGCAATTTTGATTTCTCCTAAAGCTCAGTCTTGTTAAAGTAATTTGATTTTCTGGATCACTTTTCAAGTTACTAAAAGATGTATTTGCTGTTTTTCTCAAGTTACACGAAGATGTATTAGTTACTGCATTTAATAAGTTTTGACTGGATGATTGAACACCTAGCAAATGAAATTCCCTTTGTTTTTATTTACAACAATTTCCAGTGGCTGCATTCCCTGTTATCTACATTTTAACTTGGGTTTTGATTGGCTTTCTTCGCATATTTATATCTTTATCTTTGTTCTGATTGGGGATCAAACTCCAGATGCAGCCTCAAGAACATCCATATTTAAAGCTATAGGGTGAACGTGAATCTGAACCAAATGACTGTAGCCTGGGTGACTCAGATCTGTTCATATGCTCAGGTGAATTATCACACTATTGCATAATGTATTCATCTGTTGAACTCCTGTTGAAATTTAGTTTTGATAAATGATGTAAATCCATTAGACATGCATGTACTATTGCAAGTGTCTATAAGTACTTTTATTTAGTCAAAAACAATAACCAAGTCTCAATTCTAAAAAAGTTGAAGTCAGCTGTATGAATCCTTCCACTTTAATTTCAACCTTCCACATGGCACGTTTAAGACCATAAGATTAAAGGGTATTGTGGTACATTTGACATCGTTAATTTAGGACCACAAGATTGAAACGTCTCTTTTATTTTCTTAAACTCCATGCCAAGTCAAACTAAGTCATTCTTTTTGAAACGGGGGGAATAAGAATAAAAGTGAAAAAAAAATCAAATATAGATAAATTCATACTATTATTAGAAGTTCTTTGTATTGAAATATAAATCTATGATAAGGTTAAAATACTAAAAGATAAGCGAAAGGTTCAATATTAACATACTAACAAAGACTAAATCCATGTAGTATATGACTATATGCTACTTATTTTATCTTTTTCTTCCATTGTGTCATATCCTTAGGCAAGTCGGTGTTGATTCTATGAAATTGTAGGTCTTTCGAGACAACTTGTCCATGCATCTACTTCACCCCTTTGGATACTTTCACTCACCATATATCACTCCTAGGGATAGGTGCATCTATAGGTTTGACCTAAGTTGCTCGGACTCGGGTGCGGGTGTCCGATACGGGTGTGGATCTAGAGGTCGGATCCTTCATGATCTAATTTTTGAGATTCGGGGATATGGATCCATGTATGGATACGGGTACGGGGATTCGGTTAAAAATAATCAAAATATCTAAAAATAGAGTGATAAAACCTAAATTATGAGATATTATGTGGAGAACTTGAAGAGAATTCTGGAAGGGGATTGAAGAAAAGGCGTGACATAGAAATTTTAGAGATATTGAAATGAATGCCTTCCCATTACCGATTAACTCCTATCTACCCCATTCTATGGGACTGATGCAGCATAAATCAGAAGAAGGGAGTGTCCTAGTCTTTTTTATTTTTACGAAATGCAAGCTGTCTAGGCACAAAACCAAACAAGTCCAGATTAATTCCAGTTTTTGCTCTTTTTTTCTATTTTAGCCTACCTCATTGATTAAGAATTAAGAGACTTGGTGAATTTAATTATTACCAAAAACCTCTTCTTGGCGAAAAGTCAAGAAATCGACAAAAATGAAAATGGAATCTAATTAGGCTAATTTAGGGGGTAGAGAATACGCGATAGGGAATATGGATTCTTTCGCATCTCAATTTCGTTTTTGAAAAAAAAAACCGATTCATCGAAGAAAAAAAAATCAGAAACAACAATCACATACCAACTAACATTTTTCTATATAAAAGGTATTCCATTTTCTTCAATTTCACCTTAGCTTTTGTATTGATTGATTACAAAAATCATTAAAACCATCCAAACTTTCCCCATCGATTTTGGTCAAAGTACCTGAAACCAGTTGACCAAATCGGACACAGATCCCACACCCACACCCATGTTCGTGTCGACACGTGTGCGACACCGAAAGTGAAGAGTCCGAGCAACTTAGGGTTTGACTCATGGTATGACTAAGCCATCTCGTTTTATCCTCAATGCGTGCTACTTGCACTTTCTAAATCTAAGAAATGTGAACATTTTCTCTTTTATCTTTTATCTATTTTTGTATGACCACACATCCATTTTAGCATCCACGTTTACAACACTTATCTTGTTGATAGGTGGAGTGACCCAACAATCACTCTCATATAACATTGTTGATTTTATAATTGTTCTGTAGAATTTACTTCACTTTAGCAGGTATCCACGTGACACCTTGATAGCAATTTTTGATTTCGTTCATCTTGTTTTAATTTTTTGAGTAACATCATTCTATTATGTCAAAATAACGAGTCCACATATCAACCTTTCGGCCTGGGGAAACAATTTCTGAGGGCAATTGGACTGGGTAAAAACCTCAATTAACCGTGGTGCACTTGCGGGAAACTCCTTGCCGAGGGCCTGTGCACCCTTGGGATTTGTCCGGGTTTGAAGAGACTTGGACACCCGTTGCAAATTAAAAAAAAAGGAGTCTACATATCTAAATTGTTTGTACTTTGGCACTACAATCCTGTCTTGTCTCATCTCAACTTTGTTCTTCTCATTCACTCTGATTGCTTATTTGATCAAAGGAAAAGGAAATGTCTATAAGCGTCCCACATTAGAAATGTTACTAAATACATTGAGAAGTATAAAATAAGGAGATAACGATGTCAGCCAATTTTTTCATGCATTCACTTAAAGGTCGTTTGGTATCTGGTTGGGAGAAATATTATACATGTATTAAATCCTGCTTATGCAATACCATGTGTGGTAGTTGGTTAGGTCTTCGTATAAAATCAATGTGATGTTTAGTTTGCAATTTAAGAAATTGCATAATTAATACATGTATGAGGGAATCTGTGTATGATTTTATGCAGGATGGAAGATGAAATAATTAATACATGAATAACCAAACGACCCTTTAATTTTTTTCCCTCTTGTTTTATACATGGCATTAAAGCTTTGGTGAAAATTTACTTGATGTATATTTTAGAAATGCTGGCAAGAATCTTGTCATTGTGCAATTTTTCATTAATTGCGAGTGATTCTCGGGGTGCATTGTTTTTGTGACCGCAAGTCTTCAATTAGCATGACCTAGAGGCTCGAGGTACAAGTAATCAGGCATCCACATTCATGGAATTGTTTGCGACTTTTCCAATATAATGCGCCTTTCGTGCTGGCATGTCGTTCGTTCTCTTGCCGAATGTTGGTGAGTTTCTTGTCTCAATGGGAGTAGATTCCTATGTTAGCAGTAAAAACATGAGAAAAACATTATTATGATGCATATCTACATGATTATAACAACTATTTATTGTTGTACTCTCTAGTACATAATAGTCCTTTTCCATGCAGGACAGTATATACATTAGTATTCTAACCCCCCAAACCGGTGCATATAAGTCATGTACCGAACTTGTTACAGATGTAACTAATATGAGGATCGGTGAGAGTCTCGACTTGATGAAATTATCTTCAAACTAATCATTTGACTTCACAAACTTTGTAACATCTCTGAGAATATCATCTTTTCTCTGATGAAGTGATTGTCCATTCAATGTGTTTAGTGCTCTCAGGGAACACCGATTTGACACTATATGAATGACAACTTGATTATCGTTCATAAGTTCTATCTGATTGAATTTTAGTTTTCTTAGCAACTGACTGATCTAACACGGGGCTATCCATCCCACACAAGCCAACCTTCGCTGGCCAATGAATTTGATGGGCTAGGGAGGGTTGGCCCTTCAACTGAAAGGGCCTCAAAATGGTCAACCCCACCCGACCCTAGAAGGGTCACGGGCTTAGACAGTCTAGCCCTACTTTTCTTTTCAAACTTAAAATTCTATCATATATTAAATTTTTAACATGTCTAACAAAATTATACGAAAATACACAATAATCATAATCATGACATACATTATACATATGATTAATGGTGTTGTCAGTTACAACTTCATATCTAAATTATACAATATTAAGAAAATGAAAAGATTTTCAAATTAAATATGAGAAACAATGATGGTTCAATAATTCTAGCAAATAATATTAAAAATAATATATATTTTTTGACAAATAAGTAAGTAAAAAAATTCAAAAAAACAAACTTGTAAAGTAAAGAATAATTATGCGTTGCAATTTTAGTTATTTCAATTCAAGTTAAAGAAATACTTTCGGCCTACCTCGGCGCGGCCTCTATCAAACCTCAAGAGCCAAGGGCTTATCTGGGGCAGGCTAATAAACCCTAGTTTTAAATGGGTTTGAAAAATGTTATGCTAACTCTACTCCCAATAATGAGTTGCGTTGGATCGGCCGCATGGGCTAAGCCCATTTTGATGGCTCTAGATCCAAGATTCCCGTCAAAAAAGAGAAACTGTAGGGGAAGATCAATAGTCACTGAAGAAATCTTAGATTTCATGAGGACATGGACTTGATAGACCTTCAACTAGAAGGGGACGATTATACTTGGTTCAAAGGAGATAGTAACAATGTAGCAACTAGAATAGACAGATTTATAGTTTTCCAAAGAATGGGATGACAGTTTCAGCAAGATAAATCAGATTCTAATGTAGAGGCTGGTATCTGATTCCAATCCAGTGGCACTGCAATGTGGAGAGTCGGATCAGGACAAACCTTATTTCAAATTTGACAATTGGTGGCTAAACACTGATGGTTTTGTGGACAGAAGATTTCTGAGTCAACTGGCCATGTTAAAGGCTATCCAAGAAAATAGATTGTTGACAGAAGAGGAATCTGCCTCGAAGGCATTTCTTTTGATAGAGTATGAAGAGCATCTCAAAAATGAGGAAACAGCTTGGAGGCAGAGATCTAGAGCACTCTAGGTATAAGAGGGATAGAAACACCAGCTATTTTTACAAATTGGCCAATGCACATGAGAAATAATAACATTGATCAGTTAGTGGTTCATGGCACCACGATAGTGAAGTTAGAGAGGATAAAAGAGCACTGGCTTTTATAAAAAGTCGTATTCAGAAACTTAAGTTGGAAGACTCAGAAGCAATCTGATAAACTGTCCTATGATTTCTAAAGCAGAGAAGGAAGCTTTACAAGGTGAATTTGATGAATGGAAGGTACTTTTCAGTTTGAAGATGTGTGCCATGGACAAAACACCTAGTCTTGATGGCTTCGCAATGAGGTTCTATCTTGAATGTTGGGATGTTCTAAAAGAGGACATCATGGGTACTTTCAGAATTTTTTATGCAAATGGTGTTTTTGAGAACAGTTTTAATGCCACCTATGTTGCATTGATTCCAAAGAACACAGGAGCTAAGGAACTGAGAGACTTCAGATCTATAACCTCATAAATAGTGTCTACAAGTTGCTATCAAAGGTACTTACAAAAAGATTGAATAAAGTGATAGACAAGTTGGTTGATACTCAACAGATGGCTTCCATTAAAAACAGGCAAATAATGGAGTGGTGGATTCTAGAATATCCTAGGGGAAGGCAGAAATATTATGTATATTGGATATTGAGAAGGCTTATGATCTTGTGAACTAGGAATACCTTCTAAATATACTTTCATGTATGAGATTCAGATGGAAATGGATCAAATGGGTGAGATTTTGCATTTCAACAATTAGATTCTCTGTTCTGATCAATGGATCGCCAGAACGTTTTTCCCAGCACAAAGAGGCCTGAGGTGGGGACCCCCGGTCTTATTTCTTGTTTAGCATAACGATGAAGGGTCTGAATAATATGATCCAGGTAGCAAGAAGCACTAACTATTTAAGAGGTTATGAGCTGGCAATAAACTTAAATTTTGTCTCAAACAAGAAGTCACATATCTCTATTATGCAGATGATACTTTAATCTTTTGTGATGTTGATTAAGGTCAATTATTAATCTTGAAATCAATCCTGGTGTTATTTAAAGGAGCTCTGCTTTGCACCTAAATTGGAGGTAGAGTTTTTTGTTCCCTATCAATGAGGTTACAAACATGGAGGAGCTTTTTAGGACGCTGGATGGGGAAATAGGAGCTTTACCTACCACCTGTCTTAGAATGCCTTTGGGAGACAAATCAAAGTCCATGAATATTTGGAGCTTCATAATTGGAAAGTGTGAAAAGAAGTTGTCTAGATGGAAGTCATAGTATTTATCATTAGGAGGAAGAGTTACTCTCATAAAATCAAGTGTTGGATGCTCTTCCTAACTTCATGATGTCCATGTTCCTCATCTCAGATGGTATCATACAGAGGTTGGACAAGGCTAGAAAGGGAGTTACTTTGAAAAGGAAATAAGAAAATTGATTCAACAGTACTTCACCTAGTTAAATGAAACAAAGTGCTTCAAGAAGAAAAACAAGGGGGGCTTGGCATTAAAAACCTTAAGTTACAAAGCAAGGCACTTAGATTGAAATGGCTCTAGAGATATTCACAAGAACCTCAGGCGTATTGGAGTAAGGTTATCAAAATCAAATATGATGAGGTCGATAGGTTGATGACAAAGGAAGTAATTACTCCATATGGGGTTAGTGTATGGAGATCAATTAGAGTACTCTGCCTTTTATGGAGAACCAGACCAATATTAAAGTAGGAAATAGTTGCAAGATTTCCTTTTGGGAGATGAAAGTTTAAACTTTAAAGGGTGTGTTTCTTGAATTAGCTGGTATGATAGTACAATAGAAAGTGAGTATGGTTGACATATAGACACAACAAGGATGGGACATTCAATTCTGGAGGAACTTCTGTGATTGGGAAATTAATTGTGTACCGACCTGTCCTCATCGTTATAGATGGGTCAGTAGGAAAAGATTTTGGGCCAGAAAGCTCTCGAGTAGTAACTTGAATACTTTGAGCATAGGCCAGATAAGGATGAAATTTGAGTCAGGTGCGGTTTGGGGGTAATCCAGTAGTGGATTGGGGTTTCGATTATGAGTTTGATCTTTTTAGTTGATAGCCAAGACAATAAGGAGCCTATACGGCTTTATAGAATCGAGTTTGGACGTGTAGAATCTAGAATTGATCTTGGTGCAAAGGATTGATTTTAGAACGTCATGGTTTGAGGGTGTGTTGCGAAATGGAAGTTTGGGATGCAAATTTCGAGTTTCTAACTCCGTGCAACTCGTCACGACGGGAATATTCCTGCTATGGTGGTATGCCACGACAGGATAAGTGGCCGCCATGATGGGACAATCACAAGTTTATGTTAGAAAAGTCCCAAAATCGTTTTTGTTTCCCTCACTTCATTCTCAAGGGGCCAGAAGTGACCTAGGGCAGTTTTTCTTCAGTTTTCCACTTGTTTCGTTTATGAAGGTAAGTTAAGTGTTCCTCTAACTTGTAATTTGATCCTAGACCTTAGAATCTTAGAGAATTTTCTTAGCGGAAGGTTTTGGCTTGAAATTAATGGTGGGAAAAAGCCCTAGTTGGGCGAGATGATCGTGAAAGTGGCAAAGGGTTAGGATTTTGATATAATTAGGGCATTTTAGGCTATTGTTCATTGATTCCTTGCAATTCTTGTTGTTTCTAGACCAAGAACGAGCCAAGGCATTGGAAAAGGGAAAAACTCCAATTCAACAGAGAATTCCAAAGCTTGTTTCGAGGTAGGTGATGGTTTGAATTTCCATTTGTGTATATGTACTTGTTAACTACGTTGTTAGTATTACCTACATGTATGTGGGTGGATAGGGAATCATGGAAAGAACCTAATAAATGACTACTTGTGATCAAATTGCATGCAATGAACCTACTACTTGGAAGACAATACTACTTTGAGGAGGAATTTTTTGTGGAATGGGGAGAAGGAAAGCAAGGGCCTACAACCTGGTAAATTGGAAGACAATACTACTTTCAAAGAGACAAGGTGGATTAGGCATCAGGAACTTTGAGAGAGCAAAACAAAAGTCTATTGATGAAATGGCTTTGGAGATTCACTAGAGGGGAACAGGCACTATGGGTCGGAGTAATCCAAGCCAAATATGAATATCTGAACAGCTGGACAACTAAGGAGGTATCATCAGTTTATGGAGTCAAAGTCTATGGAGATCTATTAGATTTCTGTAGATTAGCTTCCTTGAAAAAATCAGGTTCAATGTTAATAGGCAGCCTTAAACAACTCTTTTCACATATTTACTTGCTGAACCAGCAACAACAGGCCACTATTCAGGAAGTATGGAACACCAATGGATGGAAATTAAAGAGGGCCTCTCTAACCGGTGAAAGGTGGTGGGTGTCCACTAATGGTCATTCCTGGCTCGGCTCCGATAATGCAATTCCGGGAGGAGTCGGTAGTTGGGCACTGGATCCCTTCATATGCATATGCTAGAATAGCATGATAAAAATCGTGAGGAACTTTTGACCAGGAATGTCCGTTGCATTTATTAAAATCAAAGAATAGATAAAATTCTCTCTTTTGGTTTCAAATCAGCAACCAGCTTTGCTTAAGCGCTTCTCTTCGGTCTCTCCCCCTCTGGGGAATCCATAGAAAGCAAAACAATTCCATAAAGTGACAATTTTTGACTTATAGAAGGATGCTGAATGATTGGGAGATAGACAGATTAGCTGAGTTTTATGGAACAATACAATATTTGAAGGACTGAAAGAGGAAGAGGACACTCTAAGGTGGATCCATGACAGTAAAGGCAACTTCACTGTCAGCTCTACCTACAAGAGTCTGGTACATATGGGAAGTCAGATTAACTTTTTACCTTGGTAGCTTATTTGGAAAGTAAAAATTCCTTATAAGGTGGTAGTATTCACCTGGCTGGTAGTCAAAGAGACTGCATTAATACAGGAGAATCTAACGAAGAGAGGCATACATATGTGCCCAAGGCATTTTTTTTGTGAGCAACAGGCAGAGACAACCAACCATCTGTTCCTACATGGCAAGGTGGTCAGGCAACTGTGGAATTTATTCACCAGCTTCAGAGGTATAATCTGGACCATGCCAGGCAAAGCAGATCAGGCTATAGAGAGCTGGAATCATGAGGGCAATGGTTGTACAGAGAAGAACAGATGGAGAATTGTCCTAGCAGTAATATGGTGGACAATATGGAAGGAGAGAAATTCGAGATGTTTTGAGAACATTAGTAATCCTTTACATAGAGTGAAAATGGACTATATTATCACTTTTTGCTATTGGTGCAGTTCTGAATATGTAAATGATCCTGTAGCTATAGAAGATATCTTAGGCTCTCTGTAAGATGAAGTAGGAGGGAGCTAGGTTGGTTTTTGTTTGAGCTATTTTTTAGGCTACATCTGCTAGTAGCTCTATGATGTATATTTGGATTTCAGCTTTTAGTGCTGAAAGATATATATACAAACCAATTACCTTTGTCAAAAAAAAAAAACCCCTTCAAAGTTGTATGTTTTACTTAACATTGGTAAGAGAAGCTATGTTGACAAGGGGTGGGCATAAATATCGAAAAATCGAACCAAACTAATTTGATTTTCGGAGTCAATTCTTCGGTGTTTAGGTTCGATGTTTGTTCTTCTTTGTGGAAACTTCAATTCTTTGGTTTGGTGTTCGGTGTAAGGGTCATGATTCCAAGGTGCACCGAAGAATCGAAGTTTTATTAAATAAATTTAAAATAATATTTAAAATTATATTTTACTTATATATTGACCCAAATTTTTTTGATTTTGACCCAACCCCTTTTAAATTTTAGCCCAACTTTTGTGTTGCTTGCTGCACAGTTTAATTTTAGTTGGCGGATGAAAATAGAGTTAGTTTTGCCAGTTCAATTGATAACTTACTTGCTAATACTGAAGAGGTTGAGACAGTCATCTATTTCTATAATATGGGATAGCTACACATTTATGGAGGATTTTTGTTAGCCTTAGGGGCATTAGCTGGACCTTGCTTAACAAAATAACTCACTTGTTATATAGGTGGGAGGAAGGAGTAGGAGCTATAGACAGAGACTTTTGGAGAATTGTCCCAGCTTGCATCCGGTGGACAATATGGAAGGAAAGGAATTCAAGATGTTTTGAGAGCAAAAGTTGTGATCTACAGATGATCAAATTAAATTGCATTATTGTTTCCGGTGCAAACAAATATACTTGGAGAATACTGACTCAATTATAGACATCCTAGGATCTTGTTAGGATTGTTAGCCAGTTTTTCAGACTTAAGATTTTGTTGTAAATATGGTTTCAGTGCAACCCATGTACTTGACTTGTCAATATACACAAATGTTACCTTCTCCAAAAAAAAAAACACTAGCTCACAATGTTGCATTAGGCATTGCTCGATATTCTGCTTTTGAATTAGATTGAGCAAGCACACTTTGTTTCTTGATTTTCTAAATCACCAAATTGCCTCCTAAAATACAATATCTCAACGTAGAACGTGTATCAAAAGGTGAAGTTGTCAAATCAGCACTTGTGTATCGAAGGATTTGTTCATGACCTCGATCCTCGAACAATAGTCCTTTGTACGGGGCTAATTGTAAGTACTAAAGAATGCAGACAACTGCATCTTGGTGAATATCTCAAGGAGAGCCAATAAACTGACTTACAACACTCACAAGAAATGAAATTTGTCTGGTCTAATTGTTGTGAGATAATTCAACTTAACTATAGTAACCTAAGTTAAAAGACAGAAACTTAAAACTTTGGGTCCGAATGAGTGTTAATGGGTACATGTCATTAATGTCTCCTCAAGAATGTCTAAAGCATACTTTATTGTAAAATAGCTATACTTGATCTAAGATTGAGGGGCCTCAATACCCAGAAAATACTCTATTTAGCCTAAATACTTGATCTAGTTGCCAGTAATAATGATACTGTAATTAATTGCTCCATATACCCTATATCTAAACATAAACCACCTAATAAATACACAAATTGGGAGCTCGATAAAATAGAGTGGTCAACTTCACTATAAATCGTGCCAAACTCATGAATAACTATATTGTACTTACCAAACTAGGCTCGTGGGGATTGTTTGAGACTTTAGAATGATATATGCAATCAACATACGAAACCACTACTAGATTCCCCCTGTGCAACAAAAACACTGGGCTGCTCCATATAAATCTCAAAATTGCACTATAGAGCGAATATCAAAATTGCAACTCTTTTTCTTTTCTTTCGTGATAGAGGCTTGAGTAGATGAATATAGACATACATTTGGTGGAGAACACAACAACATACCTAGGGTGGTCCCACAAGTAGATTTGGAGAGAGTAGGTGCTCACAGATTTTACCCTACTTTTGTGGAGTAGACATGTTTCTGATGGACCCTCGATTCAATAATACATAATGAAAATTCAAAATCATCTCAAAACAAAATAAATTCAACACCTTTTTTTGACTTCATGTGTGAGCCTCAAAACAGTAAGTCGTGTTCTGTTGGGGTGGGGGTGAGGAGCCTGAATCAAAAACTATCTAGAGCTTGAGTTTTTTTCCATTTTTGGTATCTGTTCCAATATTTCTTCTGTTTTTTGTATGAATTCTTGATGCAACCCTTGCTTCCTGCATTTGGATTGCTTTTGTTGATTCAATCGCCTTATTTATGGTCTCCAACATCATCCTCTTGAAGATTACATATATTAGCCAACTATTTGTTCCATCATCCAAATTGAAGATTGCAATCTATCAAGATCTGATATCAATCCACATAACTTTGAGTTTATGAAAACCTCCAATCTCTCTGACTCCCAGATCGTCCCATCAAATGCATTTTGCTTCTGCTTTTAGAACCTCAAGTGCATAATCTATTTGTCTCACTGCAAACAAACCTTTATTTGACAAAGTTAACTTCTTCAGTTTGCGTGTGGACTCAAAGAACGCCAAGAGGAAAGATGAAGAATTTGCTAATGGAGTTAACATCATTCAGGTGATCCAGGATAGCATACAATTTGTATTCCATCAATTTGAGAGTGTTGATTCTGTAAGTAGATTACACATTAATGTATTTTAAGAAATGTGTGTATTAATGCCCCACATTGGGAGAAAGGATTCAGGCATTACACATTGTCTTCATTTCTTACTCTCAATAAAAGGATTCAAGCATAACATGTTGTCTTCTGTTCTTACTCTCAATCTGCTGTTTTGCTTATATTATTTCTCACATCAGAATATCAGTGGAAAACATGTTTATGTAAAAATCAATCAATTGCATATTCAAAATGTTGATTTGAATCAACTCGAGAAGATAGTATGGAAAAAATGGTGTGGTGTGGTGTTGTCTAGCAGATACAATATATTTTTTCTCCATGTTAGTTTGATAATTGTATCTAAAGTAGCTTGCTAGCTAACCCAGAAGATTGGACAGCCAATATCAGTCTATTCGTAGAAGAGATAAAAGTCAAAAACACATTTGAATTATCTTCTTTTTTTTTTTTGCATGTTTATACATGATTTTGAGACGAGGGTTCCTCAAAAACAGTCTCTCTACCTCTATGAGGTAGTAGTAAGGCCTACGTACATTTTTACCCTCCCTAGACCCCACGTGTGGGATTCCACTGGGTATGTTGTTGTTATTGTATGTTTATACATGATTACGTGTTTGTGTTTTCTATTGAGTTATCACCAATTATTTATCAAAATTCACTTCGATTAGCATTTGATGGTGTGTTGTGTATACCTTTTTTTTGTTTGTTTGTTGAGAAATAGTGCCAAAAAGCATTGCACACCGTAATTTAAAGGAATTAGTTGGATAATTTTAAAAAATTGGTAAAAAAAAACACTTGCTTATCACTTTTTTCAGCTTTTATTTGAATTGTCACCAATTATTTATCAAATCATGCTTCAAAATTAACAAATCGATTGTATCATAGATGAAATTTTATGGATAAATTAAGTTATCATGTGTTATTTTATGATAATATTCAAATGCTTGTCTAGTCAGTTTTAAGATGTGCTTGTTGCTTCAAATTATTTTGCAGTAACATGATGAGAAACCTAAGATGACTAATACCTTAATGGGGAAAGCTATTATTATATGTAGGTAGTGTGTATGCAATTTTATTTTTACCTTATGAACGTAAGTTCGATAAATTTTTCACTTAGATAAAGTATATCAAAGTACTAAGTATATAAAGCAAATAGAGAAGCACCAAAGTTGAACATTGTTAGGATGATTTTACTTTTGCACACTATTCTAAATTAAGGTGTTATGTCACTTTTTAAATTTAAAAGTCAAATTATGTACTTTTCAGTATTTTGAATTTTTAATTATTTTGATTTTGCTAGTTTTTACTTAATTTCAAAATATGTAAAAAAAAATTAAAACATTTAAAGATTTCATGTTTAATGCATAATACTTAAACCACATAACAACAGGTGTATACAGTATTCCTCCCATTCCTTTTTAGTTGTCATATGTATTTAAACTGTTTGTTCCAAAAATAATTGTTAATTAATTATTCTGTTTCAACTTTGTCGTTAATATTAATTAATCTAGAATGAAGAGTCATGGAAATAGATAAAGATTAAAGAATTAATAAAGGTTATATTAGTCAACTACACTTTCAATTTAATTTCTCTTAAGAATATTGCAAAATTTTATCATGACAATTAGAGAAAAATGAACGAAGTACTCCCCCGTTCATTTTTAGTTGTCAAATTTTGACTTGATATACTTATTAAAAAATAATTATTGATATAGTAGGTTTATCATTTTACTCCTATTAATTGATAAACTCCCAAATATATTTGTTCACTACATTTTTCAAAGACATTAACTCAACGACTATAAATTGGAGGGTATAATAGGGGAAAAAAAAAGTTGTCCCGCCTTTGATTTGTCAAAAATAATAAGTAAAAGTGAAAATCAAATTAAAAAAAATTTTACAACAAAAAGTGAACGAAGGGAGTATACGACAATGTAACCAAATATTAATTTTGCATGAGAAAACACCATATGTCTGTCTCTTCACGTTTAAGTTTATTCCTCCACTTACTTTCTTATGTTTCATTTTGGAGTTGCTTCAATAATTTCAACTAGTACCACCTCCCACATGTTCCGAACGATCCTATTTGGTCAAATGGCTAGCGATAAACTCCTATGTTTCTTTAATTATGATAGTTCTAAACAAGTTCCTGAATAACAAGTCTAATCGTGACTATGAAGTTATACTTAAAGTGTATGAAACTCAGAAATTAAACCATATTATATATCAGACAAATTTGCATGATAGGATAAAAAATAAAAAAATTTAAAAAAATGGGAATTAAGCACTTTGACTAATACATTATGAAAACCAAAGTGGATTTATGTATTCTGAGAAGTAAAGCAAAGATCTCAACAAAGAAAATGTTTAATCTTACACTTAAAGTAGGGATATGTAGAAAAATTGTTAACAACTTTTATCAACTTTCAAGCCAAGCAATATAATACCTCCACTAAATCCTCCAATTTTCACCACTAAATACACCTTATATAAATATTAATACTATGGTTTTCACTTGATTTATCCAAAATCATAGTCAAAGAAACACAAAAAACATTAAACCATCATGGATAAGACAAAGACAAAGATAATCTTCATTTTGTTTCTTGTTGTTCTATTGGAGTCTCTTGGAAGTGCACATGAAGATGAGAAGAAGATTAATGTTCTTGATGAAGAAATTTTGTTAGATTTTGATGATATTATTTATAATGAAGATGAAGATGAAGTATTTGATGTTTGGAGAAATGGTAGAGGCAATAAAAATCTTGTTAATGTAGATACTTGTGGTGCAGTTGGTGATGGAATTGCAGATGACACTAAGGTGATGAATTAATATGTTTTTAGCTTTTGGTAAAAAAGATTTAGGTAATTATTTGTGTTAACGATATAAAATATTTTTACACTATCAATATATTTTAACCTGTTTTGATTATTTATTTTGGCTGAAGTTGAGGGAGGAAGGTGATTAGACAGGATACAGTGAAACTTCATCTCATCGAGGATATGACCTTAGATAGAAAGGAGTGGAGGTCGTGTATTAGGGTAGAAGGTTAATAGGCGTGTAGGGGTAGGATGTTGTCTAGCCTTGTGATATAGTAGGTTAGTAGGATTAGTCGTGTCTTTATATCTCGTGTTGTTATTGTTTGGCTTATATTGGTTACGTTTATTGTATTTATATATTATCACTGGCTTTTCACTTTAGTCGGGTTTTTTTCATATCTAATGTCTTCTGCTTTTGGGGCTTGATATTTTTTAGACGAGGGTCTTCTGGAAACAACCTCTCTATCTCTATGAGGTAGTGGTAAGGTTTGCGTACATTTTACCTCTCCAGACCACACTTGTGGGATTCCACTGGGTATGTTGTTGTTGTAATATATTTTAACTTGTTATATATAATAGGTAGCATATGCCTCATTTTCGCGATTACTTTATCTTATTTTGATCGGCAATTATTTGTAGTCATGCGCTTTATGATATCGGTTTCATATACTCTTAATACTTGATTTATATATACTTAGTACTTTTGATGTGAAATATATTATGTAAAATTTTACTAAAATTGCAATAAATAAAAGTCATAACTTTAACTACAATATAAGTTTAATGCAAATTAAAGAATATTAAATTTTAAATTCGTCTCTGAATATGTTGAGACACTTAATATGCATAAAATAATTTATTCAAAACTCATAAACTCGGTAATTTTAGATCATCATATTGTTGAAGGATTCAAACATGAGTTCACTGATTTTTATTTTTATTTTTGAAGAATTCGAGCAACGTAGGTTACATCTTCTTGTTTTAAAATTGGTATTATTATTTCAGGCATTTGAAGATGCATGGAAAGAAGCTTGTTCAAAAAGAAGATCAGTTTTTTTGGTCCCTTCAGGACACACTTATCTAGTAAATCCAACCAAGTTCAATGGACCTTGTGCCAATGGATTGGTCATCCAGGTTACTATTATATTAATTTCACGTATGATCGTTGAACTTTATTTACGATAAATTATATTTTTTTCACAAATTTGAAAATGTAATTTGTTTTATTTAATAGGTTGAAGGAACCATTGTAGCACCAAGTGATCCAGAAAATTGGGATCCAAAGAGTCCAAAAGCTTGGCTTGTGTTTTCCAATTTGACAGGAGTTACATTCCAAGGAAATGGAATTATTGATGGATCAGGCAGCAAATGGTGGGAGGCATCATGCAAGAAGAACAAATCCAATGTAACATATAAAAAAAAAATAATGCTATCTAACACACTATTTTCTTTTAATTTTTTATCGATCGAGGCAGACCTAGGGTTGATTCTGCATGTTCAACTGAATTCATTAAATTCTTCTTTACTATGTGTATATATAATGTTAGGAAGGGACGACGTAGGCCAGATGATAATATCACACGG